>JAQQSV010006616.1:0-14230 GCA_028646515.1 Pseudochirops corinnae
TGTAGTTTTCTCCCAGTAGATTGTAAGCTTCTTAAAGTAAGGGATTTTCTCCCTCTATATCACCAGACAATACAGCATGTGATTGTAGGTAATAAATGCCAGTTGATTGAATGAATTAATAAAGATTATGGGTGCAATAAACTAAGTGTGTTATAGGCAGGCCAACACTTTGCCTGGCTAAATCTAGAACATCTCTTTAGGGCTTATTTCCCCCAACCTCCCTTGCCAGTCTTCTTTCTTTCACCACTTCACAGTATCATCTTACCTAAGCATATCTCTAGGAGTTAACTGGGGTTATTTTCCAGGGTGCCAAATTTATAAGGCCCTGATAGTACTTGAAATCCTTTGCCATGCTGGGTGAGTTCCTGACCTTCATGCAATATTATTCATTTGGGTTCCAGCAATGGCCTGAAGCCAGTATTACTGCCAACCCCAACACACAGTGAGGCATCTCACTCTTCCATCTCATCATGGTAGTCCCTCTAGCAGCTAAAGCACTGAACTGTATGTCTCCTCTTCACATCCTGGTGACCTGCTACCCCAACAGGCCCCAACTAAATGTGTCTTCCCTATGCAAAAAAATCCTAGTTACAACTTCACTTCTTCCTTATTGTCAGCTTTCCAAAACTAGTTTTCTATATTAAAAAGCAAGATACTAGCAGAAATACGATCCAAGTTCCACATTTTTCACATCATATCAATTTTTCCAAAGGTCAAATTAAGATTAAAATGTCACTTGTTGAACCTTTTCCCACCTAAAGAATTGGAAAAGGAAGTATTTTCTTCCAGGGGTTTGAAGAGAGACAACAAATCCATCCCTTCTGTTCTGCTTTTAGTATATGATTTTATATCCATAATAGTCAATGCTTTCTTAAGTTTGAAGTTTCTTTGTTTTGTTTTGTTTTCAGACATTTAGCTTACCTACTTGGAGCTGACTTTGCTGGGACAACCACAGGACAAACGAGAAATGAAGCCAAAGCAATCTTGGTTTTTATAGGGCTAGTGAAACAGTCCCCTGAGGTTTGAAACAAAAGTTGCAGCACTGGAATTTACTGCCTGGTTTTACTACCTTTTCCCCTTTCACTAAAATAATGATTCAGCAGGGGTTAAAGTCTCTGGAACCAAGTCCAGTGGGGAATTTTATATGCTAAAGAGTCCCGTCCCAGTGGCAGCTACTGAGGACCCGCTCCCCACGAGTCTAAGTTCTGGAATGGGGGATGGGAAGAGGGTGGTGGCCAGGAGGAGGAGGAGCGGGGTGGCGGGGATAGAAAAACTTCCCTTCCCCTTCTGCCTTTCTCAGAAAACCAAACATGGCATCTTCCATGAGGAGCTTGTTTTCTGATCATGGCAGATACGCTGAAGCTTTTCGCCGGTTTCTGGCTAATTCCACGGAGCACCAGTGCATGCAGAATTTCATTGAGGAGAAGCTGCCAGGCATTATAGCAAGGTAACAAAAGACAGACGCTTCCTCCAGAAGGACAGACCCCTGGGAAACTACAGTCCCTGCAAGTGATCAATGCATGCTGCGGGAGGAACCGAGGCTGGGCATGTGGTGGCAAGGGAGAGATACGGCTTGCTTCTGCTGCTCATTCTCTTCCTACCCCTCCCTGTCCCCCTACCTCCCTTCCCGCCCCTCCCCCAACCAAAAGGCTTCAGCCCAACCTTTCATTTAGGCATTCCACCCAATGGCCCTGTTTGCAATAGAAGCCTTTCGAGCCACAAGTAGATAAGAGTTAACCATTTCCAGGCACCAAATACATTTTCTAGTAAAAAGATAAAAAGCCTTTAAACTCAGATATTTACATTCCTTTCTCTCTCCCTCCGTCCCCCTCTCAGTTTTCTGTCTCTCCTTCCCTCCCTCTGTCCTTCCCTCCTTTTCTCCTTTCCTTCTTCCTAACCTCTCTCCTTATCTCCCTCCCTCCCTCGTTACCTCCTTTTCTCCTTCCTTCCTTCCTTCCTTCCCTCCTTCCCTCTTTCTTTCCCTCTCTTCCTCCCTCCTTCTTTCCTCCCTCCCTCCCTCCTTCCTTCCTTCCTTCCTTCCTTCCTTCCTTCCTTCCTTCCTTCCTTCCTTCCTTCCTACCTTCCTTCTTTTCTTTCTTCCACCAGCCCCCTCCATTCCCACTTGCCTAAAGTTTGACCTACCCCTGGACATCGTTTTTTACTCTCCTGTTTTTTGTACTTGTTCAGTTCTATTTCTACAGACCAAAATATCATCTGTAGTGTCCTTAGGTGGCAGATAAGGTTTCCTCCATTTATTTTTTCAGCATTAGCCTGAATTTTAAATAGTCATTAAATAGCATTTACCACTGAAAGGACCTGGTGCCCCTTAGCCTTAGTAATATCCATTTAAATGTGTTTCCTTATGTATTACTATGATTATCACTTCACTTATCATTTACCAAAAGAAAAATCATCTTTTCAGGCTGGTATTAGCTATAGACCCTTTAAAAAGAGTTTCTCCATTATCAGTGAAACAGACTTGCTCCCCTACAATCCATGAGGTTCCTGTGTGTGTGTGTGATGAATGTGTTCAATTTGGGGCAGGACTGATAAGCTTTATGAGAGCACTAGATCCTACACTCTAAAGATAATCAAATCTCCTGCCTTGGGGATGTGGATTTCAATAAATTAACAAAAGTGTTAGGTTGGGGCAAGGGAAAAGATACTGAAATGGGTGAGCTTTAGATCCTATCCACAGCTGCAGGAAATCCCTAAATTCTGTTCTCCCCTGGTTTTCACTCTGGTTTCTCTTAAATTTTGTCATTGGGCCTGTCTGACAATAGCAGACTTGGGAGTCCTCGGCTTGAATTTTAATAGGATCCCTTATGCCTTTCCCAAGCCTTTCCTGTTTTCTTTTGCTAGGGACAAAACAGTTATGGCCCAGGAGTTCAGTGTAAAAATGTCATTTTATTTTCTTGTGATAGAATACTAAGGTCCCACTCTGATGCTTTACTAGGTAGGTAAGTGAGCCTGGGTTCTGGAAGGTTATGCCAGCAGAGCACACATTTTGGCAAGCCATTCTATGGTAGAAAAGCTTCAGTTAGGCATTAGGTGACAGGCTGTCGATCTGTTGTCATAGCACCAGCCTAGTGAAAATTAACTAAACTCATCTACAGATTAGGTTTAGGACGATGAATTTTTGGCTCCTGTGACTCTTTAAGACCATCAATTAAGTTGTCAAAGGGCTTTGATCTGGGTTCGTGGAGTCAGTATTCCACATCAAAGAAATTACAGACCATTGACATATTATGGAATGACAGAATTTGACAATTGGAAGGAACCTAGTTCTTATCTAGTCTAACTTATATAAGAAAGGAATGCCCCACTATAAAACAACCCCCCAAAAAGATTTATGAATGTATAATAGAATATATTATATATAAGCTATATAATAAGAGCATAGACCTATAGCTGAAAGATGCCTTCCAGGTTATCTAGTCCAACCCATTCATTTAACTTTCAAGGAAACTGAGACCCAGAGAGGTCAAGTGACTTGCTCAAGGTCTTACAGGTAGGAAGTATAGAAAACAACATGATATGGAACAGGCCTGATACTGTTATTCACAACCTGATGATCTACTGCATGAAAATACCAGATGCTTATTTATTAATTTTTTGAGCACCTAGAATTTGCTGTGGGGCTATTTGTATTCATACAAAGGAAATTAAAGATAACAGTGCCCATACTCACTGGATGTCCATTCTAATTGTATATACAAAATAGGAGTCCAAATTAAAGAAAAAAAAACAACAAAACCCAAAAAAACTAAAGAATTTTCAAAAGCAAAGTAAATATTTGCCCTAAAATGCCAGGTGATATAAAGCAAAGGGATATGTGGACTGAAAGTCTCCTTGGGGGAGAAGATTGAAGCAGAGTTTGAATAAAGGAAGTCAGTCTTTGAAGGATCTTGTTGAATAATCTTAGTTCATTGAAAAAATATAAACTTGATAGAAATTCACGAGATGTCATTCTGTTTCTTGATCTTAAGTCCTATGAACCAGGGATAGGTACTTTCTCGGTGATTAATTCAACTTTCCCATGTCCACATATATTCTTCTGTTCCTCTTCTCTCCATTTCTAAATGACGAAACTGACAAGGAGAGGCAAAGGGACTTGCCCAAAGCCAGATAGGGAAAGCACAGAATAGGATTTCTGAAAGAAATTTTAGGGGTCAGTCAGTTCAATCCTCCTATTATCCACTAGTGCCTCTCCAAATTCTTCTCTGTACCAAAGATGTACAATCTTCCATGAGGAAAGGGACTGGTTTTTGAGGTCCTCATTACTTGGTACAGTGCTTTACCCAGAGTCACTTAATTTGTTTGTGGGACTGATTTATTGAAGGAGACAAATATCAAGGTGTTTGTTTTTTTATTTTAAACTCCCAGTTGTAGAAATTTTTCTTCCATTTTTTTTTCTGGGGTGGGGGTGGGGTAGGGTGGAGAGTTGCATCATCTACAACTAAACTTTTTGATTGGCTTTTTCACAACACCTAGCCCCCATTTTAAAATATGTCAATGTCTTTTATTTTCAGGATTGGAGACATGAAATCAGAAATTAACATTCTAAGCATAGGTGGTGGAGCAGGTATGAATAAAGATTTTTGTTTTATGGTTTGCATATTGTTCTGCAAAGAACCATGGTTATATTCAATAGACATGTTTTTAATGCCGTAATAATTTCTTTTCTTTTCCCTTATTAGGCAAATTGAATTATCATTATTTTATTCTCTTCCTCTTAATGATGATGATGGTGATCATAATAATAATGATAATGAGTCAGCTTAACATGGTGGATAGAGGGCTGGTCTTAGAGCCAGAAGGATCTGGGTTCTAGTCCAGCCACCTCTTACAAGTTACTTAACCTCTCAGTGGCCAAGACAACTTTCTAAGAATAGTTATTAGTGTTGGTAAAGAGAATTTCCTTACCAACAGTCTATATAGTAATGATAAAACAGATTAAGATATATATATATAGAGAGAGAGAGAGAGAGAGACAGACAGAGACAGAAGGAAAGAAAGAGAAAGAAAGGAAAATAAAGAAAGAAAAGAGAGATTAAGATCATTGTTATCTTCATTAATGAATCAATATGAAATAATAGAGTGTTGGACTGGGAGTTAAGACTTGGTTTCAAACTCCACCTAGGACACTTGGTTATGGGCAGGTCATTTAATTTCCTGGAAACTTAATTCGATCTCTGAGACTATAAAATAGAGATGGGTTGTGATCTAACCTTCTGTCAGCTAAGATAATTCTCACATTGGCAAAGTCACATCCATAACACAACAATGTATCATCATTAATAGGATTAATGATACTACTATTTCAATTAATAATAATATTTGAGACATTTTGTAGGCCTTTGTACTAGTATTCATACCACCTATGTGATATAGTAATAGATATCATTTTATTATCCTAATTTATACATAACAAATACACTAAGATTGTATTTTGTGCAGTTTTTCCAAATGATCATAGTCCTGGAAGGTACTCTAAGAAGTCATCTCAGGTATATCCTTGTCTTGGTACCAAAATTACACACCAATTAATCCTGAAAGATAACTATCTATATCCTTTCTTTAAACATATCTGCTGAAGGAAATTCTAAAATCTCACCTAGTAGTCACTGACTCACATCTCTTCTAGTCCATCCCATGTGGTATTTGTTTAATGTCTTAAATTTAAATTTAACAGTGTGTATATCCTAATAGTCAGCCTTACACTGAATGTTAGAAGGTTAAAAAAATGGTCAGTTATCTGGCTGTTTCCAAATATACAGATATCTTGAACATAATAGTTTCTCAACAAATATGTGTGGATTGATTGATGTTGGTACCATAGCTAAATTATTGATTCATTTTCATATTTTTATCCACGTTTATCTCATATTCCTAGCTTGAATCTAGTAAATGTATACTACCCAGTGCTGTGTGTTAGGCCACATTACCACTAACATCACCAGTAGTCCTTTATGGAATGGAATGGAATGGCTTCTCTTTGACAGAAAGTAGCCACGAGAAAGCCAGAGAAATCTTACTCATGCCCCAGAAAACAAAATACAACTGAAGAGCCACTTGGCCTCAAGAAAATTCAAGAAACCAAGAACAAAGAATATTGCTAGGTGGAAAAATTTCCAAAAGCTTGTGGCCAAAAATAATCCATTGCTGATGATTGACTTCTTGGGTTGAGAGAATTCACAGGTACTAATTGTCTGATTAGTTTATTATAACCAGGTCCAGCTTTTCCTATGTGTTCCACATATAAGTTACACAGGCCAAACAGGCACTATGAATATCATATCAGGGTTTCACTAGTGCTTTGACAAGGGAGGGGAAAAGGATTACAAGAAAAAGTAATTAAAAACAATCCATACAAAGGCCAATTTAATTGACCTCTTAATACAAAGTTAATTAAATTCCTGATGTACATTTAGCCAGATGCTCTTAAGCTAGCTGGAGTAAGGAATATTTGCCTATTGCAGTGATCCCTTAGAGTTGTATCTAGCAGCTGACATGTACCACTTACAAAGAACATGAGAAACAATTGCAAGATATTTGAACCTGAATGAAATTAAACACTATATTAACAGCATGAATTCCTCCAGGTGTGATATGAGCGACCTTTTGGGTCACTTTGAGTTATAACTTAATTTTCCCTAAGGTATGAATCAGATTCATTAGAAATGCCCTGTAAGAAGTCAAGTTATTACAAACTAGATTTTGTTTTCCTTGGTGACTACCTGAAATCAAATGTGATGCATGTTGTTTTTTTTTGTTGTTGTTGTTGTTTATTTGTGTTTTTTGGGTTTTTTTGAAAAGTATAAGAAAGAAACCATTCTGTGATCTCTGTTGATCTGTGATTCATCACAACAGCATTTTTGGATATCCTATGAGTATGTGATTTCTCCAACAGCAGGTCATAATTCATTCAGGACTATATGACTAGTCTACTTACACTCACAAGTTTCCATAGAATCCACCCAACATGCTGGGAGCCTTCTTTATACTTTCTGTTTACTGTGGGATTAGCTACAGAGCCAATGGATGTTCCATCCATCATCTGTCACTGTTACTACCTGACCATGTGTGCAAGGTCTTCATATCCACAAGCCTGGCACATATTAAATGCTTACATATCCTTAAGTAAAGCCACTTAATAAATGTTTAGTGATTGATCGACTGATTCCATCTTTTATTTTTTCCCCATCATACATTTCTTTGATGGCTTCTTTTATAGCCTGTGTAATCCTTGGTTTGTAAGGTGATTTCAGCCTGCTTGTGATCATCAAGCCCTTTTTAAAATGTCTTAACCTGAAATTAACTTAACATAATTAATTAACTTAATTACATTAACTTAAATATAGAAATATATGCACAAATATGTAAGTATGCATATGTTATCTTATTTTATCCTTGCCATACTGGGAGGGAGGTGCTATTAGCATCTTAATTTTACAAATGAGGAAACTGAGAGTAAGTCAAAGTTTAGTGACTTTCCCAGGGTCACACAGATAGTAAGCATCTGAAATTAGAGTTGAATTTAGGTCTTCTCAACTTCAGGGGCAACACTCCATCCACTGTGCCACATAACTACCCTGTTCAGACAGATACACAGAGACAGAGACAGAGAAGCAGGGACAGATAGTTGTATTTCAATATAATTGATTTCCTTTGTAACCCTTTATAAAAGGTATTTTTATTTTATTTGCTTTTAATAGCATTGCTCTGAAAAGGGTTCCATAGGTTTCACCAGATTTCCAAAGAGCTTCACAACACACAAAGATGAAATTAAGAACTCCTGCTTTAGAGAATTGTCAGCTTCACTACTTTGGCTAAATATATGTTTATTGAGCATCTCCTTTTTGTTGGTTTATGAACCATATGGCAAAAAAAAAAAATCTATGATAAAAATTTTAGAAATGCATTTGACACCCAGCTGCGTTCAAATGTATGAACTCTGAGTTGTATGCTCAGGTTGGAGCAGATTAAGAAAAGCTAGGTACTTGGGGCAATATGGGTATTGTCTCATGATTAATCATTATTTTCCATATAATTTGTGCTGTAAAAAACATTGTGGACATGTCTTAAATCAAGGAGATCTTAGAAAAATGTCCTTTTTTGCCATTATGTTAAAATGCTTGTTGGCTTAAGGAGATGCATCCAAGAATTGGGAAAACTTCTTATTTCAAGAGCTTAAAAAAATATTAGCTGCACAACCATACTTAGTTAGAATCAAAATAGATGGACCAGTTGAGAGAAACAGCAAGGCTTTCTACAAAGGTGTTCAGCAACTCTTTGTAGAAGCTAAGCAAGAGCTGGAGCCTTGAGCAATCCAAAAGAAAGGAAATCAATGATAACCTTTTTATGTGGCCTTCAGGTAATCTCTCACATCAATAGAACACTACAGATAAGCAGGTACTGTGGTACATAGATTATACTTTCTAATGTAGCAAGGTGTGCAAAGTCCATTCCTTTTGTGTACCCAGGAAGAAAAACAAAGGTAATAGATCAGGAGGGAAATAAATCTTCAGCTGAAGCTTAAAAAGTACTAGATTTATAGGGCCTAAACTAGGAAGTATGAAGTCCTACTTTTTAAAGAGTTGAAACAAAATGTCTCTCATTATTGTTGCTGTTATTCAGAATTCTTTCTTTCAGTTGCCTAAATTCTTCATTTTATTTTAATTACAACAGCATCTTTTGAGATATTGAGAATTATTTTATTCCATATGCCTAAATCTCCTTCAATGTCTTTTCTGAAATAGCCTTAGTCCTATTTCCTAACATAAAACTGCCCTGTGAAACCTCATTATTATTCATCTTCAGTGAATATTATCCAATGTGCTTGGTGGTTTAGAGAGGGTGGGGGGGGGAAAGCCCATGGCCTTCCTGGGATGGATACGATGCTATAATTTTGCTATATATAAACTTGGGCCTAGAAGGAAAATCCCAGAAGGGGATAATGGCTTATGGTTTCTCATTGCTCTAGGCTCTGCTTTAAGGAGAACCGCATTATCTGCCCTGCTGTTCCCTGCTTATGTCCAACTGCTAGAGGGCTTTATAAGGAATGGGCTGTGGTACAACTCAGATGAATTCACTTTACTCAGAGTTTTGCTGGCTTTTATTAACCTATTGTGGGACTGAGCCCAAAGCCTTAGTATAAGCATGTATACACACCTAGAAGCCATGTAGTCTGACACCCTTATTCTATAGATGAAGAAATAGAGAGAGATTAGGTGATTTGTCCAAAGTCACAGTGATGGTAAGAGCAGATCTGGGATTCAAACTCACATCCTTTGACTCCAAACTCAGTTTCACCAAATACTATCACACACAATAACTATTTTGGCTTGTGTATAAGAATATGAGTGTCATATTCTTGGTGAATTATTTGAAGTACACATAGTAGTTGTATATATTATACAGTTCATATAATTTTAGAACTTGAAAGGAAGTTGGAGATAATTACCACCTTTATTTTAAAAGAGTTATAAAAATAATTGTAATAGTTAGCATTTGTATAACACATTAAGGTTTGTAAAGTGCTTTATATGTATGGTATTATTATCATCATTTTACAGATGAGGAAACTGAGAGAAACAAAAAGGTTAAGTGATTTGCATGGAATCACACGGCTAGTAAGAGTATACAAGGCCAGGTTTGAACTCAACTCTTCTTCTCCCACTCTCCCCAGCCCACCCAGCCCCCTGTGGGTTTTTTTTTTTAGTTTATTATTTATTTTTAATATTTTTAAAAAATTGAGTTCCAAATTTTCTTCCTCCCTTCAGCTCCTCCCAGACCCAGTGAGAAGGCAAATAATGATACCCATTAAACCTGTGAAATCATGTAAAATATATTTCCATCTGTTTTCCATGTCACAAAAAAAGAAAGAAAAATAAAGTGAGAAAACTCTACTTCAGTTTGCACCCAGAGTTTATCAGTTCTCTCTCTGGAAGTAGATAGCATTTTTCATCATGAGTCTTTTGGAATTGTCTGGGGTCATTGTATTGATCAGAGTAATTAAGTCTTTCAGAGTTGATAATTATTATAATATTGCTGTATAGTATTGCTGTTACTGTGTACACTGGTCTCCTGGTTCTGTTTACTTCACTTTACATCACTTCATATAAGTCTTTCTAGATTTTTCTGAAATCACTACCCTCATTATTTCGTATAATACAACAATGTTCCCTTACAATCATATACCATAACTTTTTCAGCTATTTCCCAACTGATGGCCATCATTTCAATTTCCAATTCTTTGCCACCCCCAACACAGCTGCTAAAAGTATTGTTGTATATATAAGCCATTTTCCTTTTTCTTGGATCTTTTTGGGTACAGACTGAGTAGTGGTATTGCTGGGTCAAAGGGTATACACAAGGTTTTTTGTTTTTTATTTTAAAGCCCTCTGGGCATAGTTCCAAATTATTTCCCAGAGTGATTGGATCAGTTCACAACTCCACCAGCAATTCATTACTGTACCTATTTTCCCCCATGCCCTCTAGCATTCAGCATTTCTGATAAGTGTGAGTTGGTATGTCAGAATTTCTTTTTAAATTTGCATTTCTTTAATCAATAGTGATTTAGAACTTTTTTTCATATAAATAGTGATGGCTTTGAGTTCTTCTGAAAACTGCCTAAATGTCTAAAAAACATCATTTTACCATTATCAACTGGTCAATGGTTATTCTTTTTATAAATTCAACACAGTTCCCTTCATATTTGTGAAATGAGTCTATTATCTAAGAAACTTGCTATAAAATTTTTTTATATTATTTCATTGACTATGTTACCTTTTAGCAAAATGTAATTTTCCTGCTTATCCCTTTTATTTAGGTCAATTTTTGTTTGCTTTTGCTTTCTCTGAGATCATGATTGGTATCCCTGCTTTTAAAAAAAAAACTTTTTTGTTACCTCGGTTGAAGCATAATAGAGTTGCTCTAACCTCTTATTTTAATTTGTGTGTGTGTGTGTGTGTGTGTGTGTGTGTGTGTGTCTTTCTGCTTAAATATGTCTCTTCGGGCAGCTAGGTGACGCAGTAAATAGAGCACCGACCCTGGAGTCAAGAGGACTTGAGTTCAAATCTGGCTTTAGACACTTGACACTTACTAGCCGTGTGACCTTGGGCAAATCACTTAACTCCAATTGCCCAGCCTTCCCCCCTCCAAAAACAAAAATGTGTCGCTTGTAAACAACATATTGTTGAATTCTGGTTTCTAATCCATTTTCTATCCAATTCCATTTTATGGGTGGAAACTGTTTTCTTGACTCCATGTCCTGTACCATTTTTACCATCAAATTACGTAGTTTCCCAGAAGAGGTCAGGATAACTTACCTGGGTCTCAGTTTCCCTAGTGATTTGCTCAAAGTCATACTTTGAGTCAGTAGGAGAATCTGGACCATAATCTTGTCTTCCCCCTATATGGCATTAGGATAAGCATATGTAAAATGTAAGTTTTGATTTCACTTCATCAAGAATAGCATTTTTCATAATGACCAAAGTGGGTTTATAAGGAATAAATTCTTTATATTAATTTTTAACTCTCCTATAAGAATACTGATGAAACTCTAATACTGCCAGAAATTCTTATATTGTTAAAATGAGACAGGGTTAATAGAGAGAAAGGCCAGGGGATTTGGAGTTATGTAAGGGCCCAAATAGAAAAGAAAAGAAGAAGTCTGGGAATTTAGGAGTAAAGAGAAAAAGACTCAGTAGAGGTCATAGAATCAATGTCACCTTGGGTAAAGGAAGCCAAAAATCTCAGTCTGCAAGGTGAAGAAAAGTAACCTTCCCAGGTCCCCATGTACATTACTCATTTAACTTAGTTACACCAATAGCCTAGGTGCAGAGTTAGAGACTGACTAAGGCACTTAAATACCTGGACTGCTTTTAAAATCCACAGAATAGCTTCTCATCTCGTATAACTCAAAGGGAATAAAAATAGCTTTAATGACATGACGCTCTAACAGGAGAAGAGGAATAAAGCAAGAATAGTGTCTGTCCTGTTGGAAAGATACTGATACTTGCTCATTATATAAAGGGTTCTGATGTAGTGTTACTGTGCAGCCCATTAGAAATTATTTCATTAAGTAATTATAGTTTAGAGCATAAAGTACTTCTAATTGTGAGAATTTTTAAAAATATCAACTGTACCCTATACTTGTTATATGTACATGAGTTTTTCTTAATTATATTCTACTGTTTGACCCAGCCATTCTCCCCCCACACCCCGTCCTTTGATTACATTTAATATCTAGCAAAATCCTCTTCTGATAACATCATTATGGTGAGGAGGTGACTCAGGGTTCTTGAAAGCTTTGCCAATTGTTGGCTTCCTCTGAAATACAGTTCAAGTATTACCTTCTGTAAGAGGCCTTTCCCACTTCCCTAGCTGCTAGTGCCTTGCCCCCTAAGGCTACATTCTATCTATTCTGAATTTATCTTATATCCACTTATTTTTATTCATATTGTCTCCCTCTTTAAAATGTAAGTTCCTTGAAGGCAGATTGTTTTTTGCCTCTTCTTTTGTATCCCCAGCTCTTGGCATGGTACTTATCAATACATTGATGCTTGTAGGTCCAATGAAACTGTTTGCAATGTTTGCAATGAACCCTATATCTGCCTTCTGAGAATCAGCCTAGTTAAATTAGGAAAGATTAGTCACTAGAAAAATGAACACTATACACACACACACACACACACACACACACACATATTTTGCCCACAGCAACTCATGAATATCATCTTCTAAGATTAGAAGGGTTCACAGTGATGGCTGGTCTTGGGATTTGAAGATGGGAGAGAGATAACTAGAGATAATGGAATCTAATTCCCTTATCTTCTAGGTGAGGAAGCTGAGAAGCAGAGAAGGTGTGAGGTGTGACTTGCTCAGTGAGTGTGACTTACTACACCAGAAGTAAACAGGAGAACTGGGATTGGAACTTATTTATACCCATACCACTATTCTTGAAGGATAGGTAAACACTATGCTTAATGGTAGAACAGGATATATGGTTTAAAGAAGCACCATTAATAATAATAATAAGAAGAAAGCATTAAAGGTAAGAAAAGTTATTCATCTGACTAGGTGTTCAGTCACACTCTGAATAGCTGCTGAGGCTTTTACCTTCAGGATGTCCTTTAGTGAGGTTATCTTGATGACTGCAGAAAATATGAAAACACCATTTAGGCTGCAGCTCAAGGATGTAGGTGTGGCTCTATCACAGCACTCTCTTAATTTAATTTCAATATCATTTTGGAAAAGGTCACTCCAAATCATTGAATAGTCAACAAAAGGAGATTTATTTTGCTGTAACACAACAAAGATTTGCTTGCTATGAGTGTATACTGGCATTTAGTTACTCTAGACTCAACCTTTATCTTCATTTGGAAACACTCATCTTGACAGTAGGTCTTCAGAGTATGTGGTCTCTCATGGTCTTAGGCTCCCACTAAGTCTAAGAGGCCCAGACTACATGTAGCTTGGGAATTTTTATGTCACTAGATGGCCAGGAAGCTGTGTTAGAGAAGCAGGGGCTCATCATATTGTGGGACAACTTTGTCTTCTTTGAAGTAAAACCTCCCTATGTTGTGGGTGAGAGGAAAGAAGTCATATGGGCCTATCACACTCAACAACAAAAGCCCAGAAACAAAGGGAAATTTTTAATATGAAAAATCAACAGGTATATTGGGAAGCCTAGGTGGTAAACAGAGGGAAATACAAAGTCTTAAAACAAATATCTTCACGAAAACGTTATTCTAGTGGATCTGAATTTTTAAAAAATATATCATCTATGCCCATAAAGGACCTTATATATCCATAGGCAGAATTGAGGAGGCAAAGTTTATCTTTGGAGTTTCCAGTTTAGAACGTCCTTGTACCTTTTCAACCTTCAATGGTGTCCTTGTTTTCAGTCAAGTACTTGTAACAGCAAGCACCCTAGCATACCTAGGGCAGCTACTAGCACAGGTTCTTAGATCTGCTTTTCTAAAGGAAAGCAACTCAAAATGGGTTAACAATCTTACTTTAATCAAACATATTATTTACCTAGTTCAGGGGGAAAAGTCGGCACCCTGAGCTTCAGAGAATACAAACAGAAGTTACAAACAGAAAAACAGATCAAAAGATCAGCAGACGGCTTCTAGCGTCTGACCATTACATCAGTTACCTATTCAGTTACCAGAGAGGGAAGCACCAACATCTGGGTTTTTCACAGCCCGGGGGGTGGGGG
>JAQQSV010006617.1:0-14229 GCA_028646515.1 Pseudochirops corinnae
GTGACCACATTCAGCCTATTAGGGAACAGAGTATACTTTCAAATATCCAAGGGTCCTCAGAGTCACGTAGCCACTTTAGCAAAGGGCCTAGGGGCAGGGAAGATCTTCAGATTCCCATAACACCCTCAATTTCTAATTTTTTGTCCCCAGAACAGAGCTGCTATCAATATTTTTGTATACATAGATACTTTTTCTTTCCTTTTCCTTTTTTTTCTCTTTTGGGATATAGATCTAATAACTGATTACTAGATCAAAGAGTATTCATTATTTTATAGCCCTTTGAGCATAATTCCAAATTGCTGTACAGAATGGTTGAATCAGTTCAGAACTCCACCAACAGTGCATCAGTATCTTATTTTTTGATGTACCCTACAACATTTGTCATTTACCTTTTCTCTTCTACTAGCCACTCTAATAGATATGAGGTAGTACTCTAAAATTGTTCCAATTTTGAATTTATTCAATCAATAGTGAGTTAGAGTATCTTTTCCTACTATGTGTATAGCACCTGTAGAGAGGATGCCCTCCTCAGACCTCTGACAACATTTGTGAAAAACCCAGCAATTTGGGACTAACCTCTCTCCATTCTGTAAGCAGAGTTCCACTGTGGCAAAGAGCTCAAAAGTCAAGTAATCTGCTGGTAAGATGAGCAAGCACGGGAAATGCTATCAGCACTTTTGGGGGGACATAAAGAATAAAAACATGGAATGGAAGGAAGACAACAAAGTCAGAACTCCTGCATCAAAAGCTTCCAAGAAAAATATGAGCTGGTTACAGGCCATGGAGGATCCTGCTTGTAATGGTAATGGAGGATCCTGCTTGTAATGGTAATGGCTATTTGAAGATCTTCTCTGCCCCTTAATAGGTCAAATGTTATCACATGGAACCCATGGGGGAAGGAGCTTGCTGAATGGGTGGAATAGGAAGGGTAGAGCAGGAAGGAGTCTGAGAGAGAAGCACAATTGCTGAGAGCAAGCAGCATGGAGGCTGAGCATCTCACATGAGTGAGAAAGGGACAATCTTGCTTAAGGGAGTCTGTTTTCTTTTGAAGGCTGATGGAAGGAAGGCTTGGGAAGGTTTGAGAATGTTGGTGTTTGCTATTGGTTATGTGTATCAACTGCATGGTTCCTATGATGAATTTAACTTCCTGGTACTTAAACAAATGCTTTGGTTCTGTCTTACATGTGGGGCATCTGTTACATTTTGGGATTCATAACTACACTAGCATATTCATAGCCTCTTTGGGTGCTGTGGATATCACATTGGCATTATATTTGGTGATGAAGATTGCATAAAAAATATCAGAATTCTATTTGGAGGGCTTTAGAGGAAGAAATGGATACCCCAGGATGGGAAGATTTGCCTTATTCCTCCCTAGCAAGAGAATGATCTAAAAGCACAGAGCTCTGTGAAAACTGGGAACTGAGCCCATAGAAGGGAGAACCCAGAGATTTGGAAAGATGTTTTCAAGGAATATCAATAGAACCAGGGAAAGAACTGGCAGGGGTGTGTAGAAGAGGTTGGGCCTTGCTAACAAGTTATCATCTTATGTATAAAAGTAGAGATAAGCTGCTGGAGGAGAAAGCTCAGATGGCAAGGGAGTTGTCTGGTTTGTGTGAGAATTATTCTGTGCCACAGCATTCAGGCTCTCCTTTGGAAGGGCAAGATGGAGGGTCACAGGTGATAGCAGAACAAGCTACTGTTCATTTAGCTAAAAAGAAGCAAAAAGCTAACAGAAGCAATGTGCATGTAGTTTTTGTACAGTCTAAGCATAGTTGCCCCAACTACAGCGAGGAGAATGAGTGGGAGGAGAATGGAATGAAGTTAGATGGGGAGTCTTCTAATGCAGAAGTTTGCTCCATACTAAGAATAAAGCAGGAGAAGCACCAGGACCAAATTTAAGGGAGATAATTGAGGATTTCACTCAACAAGAGGTTACCTATATATTAAGCAGATTTACCCAAAGAATGGGAGAGCCTTTAGTGCCTTGGGTGGTAAGAATCAGTGAAGGAGTATCACTAGATAGCATGGATTGCTTAAAATTCAAAGGCATTAGATAGAATACTTTTGTATACCAAGCTCTTAGGGATTACTATATGCAAGTAGATAACAACACAACTAATCTGTTAGCTTTAGCTGCAGAGGGATGCAATAAGCAATATCCTACTGTATCTATGTGCCCTGGTGAAGACAGACCCTGGTACTCACTTAGAGACTGTATGAGAAAGCTAAAGGAAGAGGTAGTGAAAACTGCTGTCATGGTTGGAGATGAAAATATATATCATGATATCCCCTTAGCAGATCCTCATAGAAATATCATAGTGAAGACAGCCCCTCCTGCTTATAAGCACCTAATTCTGATTTTAATTAAGGAAATAGGGCACCCTCTTTTGGAGGTACTGGATGAGATTTCACAGGTAAATGACAGGGGGATGAGGAAAAGATAAATTTCCTCAAGAGAGAACAGTAAATAGCCAGCAGATTCAAAGTCAGAATAGATTGACCAGAAGAGAATTGTTTACTGTTCTATTGAGATCGGGGTAGATTTTAGAGAAGTAGATGGTATTCCAACTGGAGAGCTGTATAAGATATACCAAGAAAAGGTACTTAATATTAGACTGAATAAGGAAGTAGGAAGCATCCTTACAGATACTCCTGAATTGTTGTATCCAAGTTTGCCATACCTTCACAGAGAATAAGAAATAAGACAAGCCCCAGTACAGATTAAAGAAATACACAGACAAGATTGTAGACTCCATATTGATTTAACAATATATTGGAAAAAATGGATCAGCCACTGTACCTAGGGCATTGATAGATAATATTGGGGCAGAGGCCTCCCTTATCTATGGAAACTCTGATAAGTTTAAACATAGAACTCATAGTTCCATCACAGGACTGGGAGGGGCTGAAATATCAGACAGACAAGTTAAACTAACAATGAAAATTGGACAATTACCTAAGAAATAAATATTCTGTGGTTATTTTACCCATTCTTGTATACATCATTGTAATAGATATATTGAGTGGTATGACTCTGAATTTACCTGAAGGAAGATAACAATTTGCTGTAAGGAAGATAGGAATTAGTACAGTTTTAGTGGGAAAAATAAAAATGGACCCAATCACTTTCCCTGAACCTTCTGAAGTAATTACTTTAAAGCAGAATCATGTGCCACATGACAAGATGAAATTATTATTACTAAAAAGGAGTATGTTGAATCAGGAGTGTTAGCCCTTAAAACCACAGGATGGAACAATCCTGTCTGACCAGTACAAAATAAGATTTGGAGAATGACCATGGATTATGGACAATTAAATAAGGTGACTCCTCTCTTGCATGCCACTGTTCCAGAAACCATCACCTTAATAGAAAGGATGCAGAAATAGGATGGGACTTAGTACACAGTTACTGAATTGGCAAATGCCTTTTTCACCATCCTAATATACTCTAAACATTGGGACCAGTTTGCTTTCACTTGGAAGGGCAGCCAATATACTTCATCTACTTGTCACAAGGATACCTGCATAGACCCACTATTTGTTATAGGATTGGCTGAACATTTGAATGAGTTAAAGTTGCCTGGTGTACAGCTTACCTACTACACTGATGATATCTTGATACAGGGAAAAAATGAAAAAGAAGTGGAGAAGAGTTTGACCCTTCTAGTTGAGCATGTGAAAAAGCAAAAGCTGGGAAATTAACCCTGTAAAGATTCAAGAACTAATTGAAAATGAAAATTTTGGGGGTATACAATGGAATAAGGGACTATGAAAGATTCTTCCACAAGCCCAAAAGAAGATTCAGGGTTTTCCTACCCCACCAATTAAAAAGAGGATCAAAAGTTCATAAGATTATTTGGATATTGGAAGGACCACATTCCACATCTGGGACAGAATTTGAAGCTTTTATATAAAGTTACTCAGAAGAAATAGGAATTCTATTGGGGACTTGAGCAGAGTAAAGCTTTTGAAAAAGCCAAGATTTATGGTCTGTGCAAAATGGCCCAATGGAATTACAAGTGACTGTACAGGGTGATTACACATCTGAAGTTTATGGCAAAAACAACGAAGCTGAAATGTACCCTTGGGATTTTGGTATAGGAAACACCCTTCATCTGGAGTTCAATATACACCTTTTGAAAAACAATTGTTGGCCAAGATGGCGACATAGGAGCAGCAAGGTATGGCAGCTCCCACACAGCCACCTCAAAATACCCATAAAATATGACTCTGAACAAATTCTAGAGCTCTAAAATGCACACAAATATACTTTCCACTGAAGGCAGCTCGGCTAGGAGAGACCATCTCAGCGCTGGGAGCCAAAACCAGCCCAGCCTGAAACAGTGGCTTGGCCCTGGGGGCGGCCTGACAAGCCAAACCGCGCCAAGTAGCGCCTAGCTGAGCCGCAGCTGGCACTTCAGGAGAGCAGCAGCGGTGGCAGTTTCCAGAATTATAAAGCCATAAGAAAAAAAAGACTAAGTGAAAGGTCAATGGAACTCAGCTAAAATTGGGGGAGAAAAGGGGTTCAAGTATCTGCATCGATTGCTTAATTATTAAATAGTTAAGTGTTTTGATAACAGGGGTGTGAGTCCAAAAGGAGTTCTGAACATCATTGACCTAGTACTGACATAATATTTTGTTCCATAAAGCTGCCATTTTCATTTGGAGGACCATTGTTTTATTTTGGTTATTCTAAAAATTCTTTCCTGTCATTGCTGGAATTAGTGTATTTCATCATTTGCTTTCTAACAGACTTCTAGACACTATGGAAATCATTAATTAATTTATTTGTGCTTTTTTTTTCTTCAAAAATGTAATGGCAAGCAAAGTAGTACTTTGTTGCTTATTTCTGTTATTCAAATGCCTTTGATCCTCATCTTTGACTGTATCAAGTCTTTGTTGGAAAGAGTGTACACTGTGTTGCCCTTAATAGGCCTAAGGGAGTTTGGAGACCTCCCCTGCCCTTAATAGGTCTAACATCACCATATGGAGCCCACAGTGGGAGGAGCTTTCTGAAAGAGCTGAACAGGAAGTAGCAGAGCAGAGAAAAACTCCAGCATCAACTGGGACCAAGCAGAACTAAGAGGGAGAATACTTGTGATTTTGACACTCTACTCTTCTGTCTGTGTTGATCTTATTTTTCGGAAAGAAGCATTCTGTTGGTTGAAAGACAACTTTACAGCTAATATAGAAGCCCTGAAATAGGACTTTACTACTGTTTACAGAAGTCCTGGGACTTTACTGTTGATTTGTGTTTGATTTCTGAGAAAGTTTTTTTTTTTTTGGTTGCTTTGTGCTACATTGTCACATAGAAAGTGAATTAAAATGATTGTGCCAGCACTGTGTGGAAATATTGTTGTAGATCTGTTAAGCTTAATGTGTATAAAGATTATTGTAGCTCTGTGTAAAGCCAAGCACGAGCAGCTTTCTAGAGAACTGCTGCTGTGAGCAACATCAAGGTTTTGATTACATAGTATAGCGAACTCTTTATTTATTCAGTAACAGACTAAGACAAAACATTGACAGAAACCAAAGTATAGCATTCACAATGTTATGACATAACAAGTTATCACTAAAGTGACCACATAGTTTTCACCAAAGTGGTCATTTAGTTTTAAACAAAAGATATCATTCAGTAACAACTTAATTCAATCATCTTTAAGGTGGCTTGCCTTCTTAATGGGCTCAAAGTACAAAGGTCTACCCCTAGGTCACATTATCTTAATCTCTCAGTCAAAAAGTCTTCTTTCTTTTTAATTGGAGATTAGTTTCCAATAATCCTTAATTCAATCATCCTGAAGAGATACAGGATACAGAGAACAAAGTCCTCTCATTCCTAGGCCACAGTAAATCATGATCTTCTAAGTCTGCATAAAATACCCAAGGAGAGGTATTTTCATCTTGACTCAAGGCTGGATCTAAGATTCCATGGTTCCTCTTTCATGGGTCCAGCTCCTATCTGAATCCACCCAACTGTTGTCTGTGTCCAAAGGCAGGCAGTTCCCAATTCCTTATCCAGCTCCTTGTCCAGCTCCTTGTCCAGTTCCTAGACCAGTTCCTGTTCCATATTGAAGCTTACAGTGTCCAGTCCACCTCAAGTCCTTCACGGTTCCCCTTTTCTAGGAAGACAAAGCTTAACAGAGTCAAAACAACATTCATGCACATTGTGGGCACCATCATCAATTCACTTTATGCATGTGAAATCAACATAGAACCACAAATGAGGTCTGAGAAATCAACACAAATCATCAGTATAGTCCCAGGACCTCTAAAAACATCAATAAGACCCTCTTCCAGGACTTCTATAAACATACAACAAGAAAATCCTCTTTCAGGGTTTCTGAACTGTAGGGGGCACTGTCAAGGGCTAGCTCTGAGGGGTCTGCCATGAGCAGGAATCCAAGCCAAGGATTGAGCCTGTTTGCACCTGATTTGGCCCAGTATCTCAGAATATTGACTCACCGCCCTCCATGCATCCTCCCTTTGTGCAAGGCAGGCTTGGAACATTCTGACCATTCCTGAAACCCTGGCCCCTTGAGCAATATAGATAAAGTCATGATGCATGAGATAAGTAAGCAAGGGAGTTTCCCATGAGAAATGTATGACGTAGGGGCTTTAGCTATAGCTGAATTATATAGTACATTTGTGTGTGTGTGTATAGTATGTAAATTTAGTATATATATTTATAGTATATAAACTTAGATCCTCAGATGCTTGTTTGAGATTTGATTGATATCTATGCAATAAACATATAAATGCTTCAAATTTCTGCCTGGCCCACTTTTATTCATACTCCCATGTTTTAGTTAGTGTTGCAAGCACAGGCAGTACTTAACCAGCAGTAAGGTCCGAGGGCTTCTGTAAGAACAGCAATGTCCTCTATCAGCAGATGAATCTGATAAAGTAACATCAAAACAGACAAAGTACTATCACCACAGCCATGCTTCCTCTCAGTTCCTCTGCTCTCTCAGCCTGGGCTTCTCCATACATATGATCACTAAGCTCTTCCCAGTTCTGCCCTTTCCTGTTGTATCAGCAACGGGGGTTCACAAGTTCTGTTTCTTAACAAAAGACTTGATATAATTATGGGCAAGAAACTGCAACTGAAATAAGGTGCTAAATAATTGAATAGTTGAAACAAGGTGTTAACTACTTCTTTACATTAGACTTGCCATTAGACTCTGTTAATTTTTGTCTTCCTAGAAACAGAAACTTCCAAGAAATGTCCCCATAAGCTGAGGTATGAAACAGGAGCAGAGAGCTGCCTACATGTGGAGATCTGCCCACATGTGAGTCCAGGCAAAAGTCAGGTGAATCCAGGCAAGAGCTAAGAGTGGCCAGGCCTTGAAAAAGGAATACTGGGGTTTGAAAGTCAGTCTCCAGTTAAAATGAAAGAGGACTTTACTTGGGTCCTCTGCATTGACTGATGAGATTGTGACTTATTTAGACCTTGGGGTGAATGGTGTTTGTACTTTTTGCTACCCCTTAAGGATGATTGCTTAAGGATGATTGGAAGTCAGCCTCTACTTAAGATGAAAGAAGACTTTATTTGGTTATTCAGTGCTGACTGATGATATTGTAGCTAACTGTGACCTAGTGGTGGACGTGTTTGTACTTTCTGCTACCCCTTAAGGATGATTAGCTTAAGAATGATTACCCCTTAAAGATGATTGAAGCTAGCCTGGAGTCAAGATGAAAGAAGACTTTACTTGGGGACTCTATATTGATTGAGGAGATTGTGACTTACTGAATGATATGCTTTGTTTAAGACTATGTGGCCACCTTAGTAATAAATTATGTTATATTGTGAGTGCTGTGCTTTCGTTTCTTGAATGTTTTGCTTTTGTTTATTGCTGAATAAATAGAGAGTTCACTATTCCATATGATTAGGTCCTTAAAGTTTTTCACAGAAGCATTCCTCAGGAGAACTGCTCATGATTGGCTATACAAGAATATGGATTTTTTTTTTATTATTGTTCATTACTGAAAGTGACAGTGACATTGTGCCAATTAATCAGCAGCTATTTCTGGAAGGAAATATTTTACTTGCCAGAATAAAAATGTGTTACCCTTATTATTCCACTACTTATAGTAATTAGAGATGGAAAACTTCGAAACCTCTTGAACCACATAGAAAATTGAGGTACTAGTGTTATTTTTTGTAAATAACCTTCATTTTACAAGGGAAGAATAGAGCAAATGCCACTGTATTATAGTTTCAAATGGGTTATACACATTATAGTTTCTGATTTAATGATGGCATATAGTGCTTTACAGTTTGCATAAATGTCTTTTTTGGTACTCACAGAAACCCTTGCATGTAGGCTTTATTATTATTCTCATTTTACAGATCAGGGAAAAAGACACAAAGAGAATTTAAAATTTGCCCATTCACTTGACTTGTAAATATTTGAGTCAGGATTTTATTACTGTATCATTTTCAAAGGGTAGGATTATTGGGGAAAAAAAACAATGAAATCATATATTAAGCATTTATATCATATATTTAGCAGTTCCTACTTTGTGTCTGGAACTGTGCTACCCACTAGGGGTTACAAAAAAACATAGCCAGGCTGATTCTCCCCTTCTTAGCAACCTTACACCCCCTTACGCTTACCTTTCAGGGACTCATCATATTGCTATTGGACTTTGTGTGAATACCCAATCAGCTTTAGCCCTACAAGAGCTCATTCCAAATTTAAACAATCCAGCTTTTTAAATCTCCCCCATGAGTAGAGATTATACACATGTGTTACTATGATCAGTCATGAAGAAGAATTTTAATGAGAGTAGAAGACATATAGTTTGGCATAAAGAAGAGTTCAGGTCTTCCAGAAGTGGTGAGATTGAACATGACATTGCCTTTGAGATAACTCATTAATTTCTGATGTCTCTTCTTCAGAGTCCAAGTTAAAAGTACTACAAAACCACACTATAATTTCAATACTTCTTGAAAGATAAACTGGAGAGTGAACAGGGATGGGTGCTGTGGTTATAAACAAGTAATCTGCTTCACATTAGACTTGAATTATTCAACTCAATGGTTTCAATATTCAAGAATGTCATTGTAGGAAATTATCTATCTATCTATCTATCTATCTATCTATATCTATATACCTTTATATATATATACATACATATATATAAAGTTAACTTATTCATTCTCCAGAGTTAATGCTTAATTAGGGAATTCATTTCTCAAGAAGGTGCAGACTTGTGAACTCTCAAATTTAGAGTCAAAAATGACACACTTGGTGCTGCTCAGGAAATTTCCTTTTTGATACCAAGGGAATTCTAAATTCTCTCTCCTCAAATGAATATTGCTAATATACTGTCAGAATAAGGTGATACTTTTTTTTTGTATCTACCATGTGCTTCTCCAGGAAATCTATCAGTGGCTTGATTGTTATTGTCTATTGATTTGTGAAGATCAATACCAATGTCCAATCAAAATGGAATAGTGAAAGTTTATGACAGAATCTAGTTCCCCCATGGAAAAGATACTCAACATTATGAAGCAATGACAGAGAAAACATTTTATAGCAGTCAGTAATCATTCAATAAGCATTTATTAAGTGCTTCCTATGTGTCAGGCACTGTGCAAATCACTGGTGATACAAAAAGAGGCAAAAGACAGCTGCTATCCTCAAAGAGCTCAAAATCTGATGGTAGCAAAAGCAAGCAAATAAACATGTACAAAAAAAGATATATTCAGGATATGTATAAGAAAATAATCAGTGGAAGGAAAGCACTAGAATTAAGAGAGGTTGGGAAAAACTTCATGCAGAATATGGGATTTTAGCTGATAACTGAAGGAAGGCAAATAAGAAATATTGGAAATAAGGAGGAAGATAATTTCATGGAAAGACCTAGGAGCTTTGACATGAGGGGTAGTCAAAGAAAATGCCAGCAACTTAGAGAAAATGTGTTTTCCTTATATAAGTAAAAGTATACCTTAATATGTACTCCCTCTTTAAGGATGACCAAGGAAGTGGCTTTGTTTTCAACCATTTCCCCTCCCCCCATTTAACCCCATGAACGGCAATATTTGAGAGGTCAGATAGATATACATTGATCTTAGGACATTTTCTGGGAGACAGGCAAGAAGACATGTAAGTGCCTAGCCATGACCCTCCCCTTGCGTCCCTCAAGATTAAAATCAAAGTCACCTTTGTAGAGTAGTGAGGCAAGTTCCAGAGAAATCTTTCCATCCTCCTCAAAAGCCATATATCTATATCTTTAGACAACTCATGTGGACAAATATATTTTTCAACAATATACACATCACCTACAAAATGAAGAAATATAATGAGTTAAGGAAATCCCAAAAGATAAACCCAAAAGAAGAGGGTAGAAGAAGAGGATAACTCCACAATAAATGCAAGAGGAGGCTTATACTTTCTTCTCTTTAGATTCACCACCCCCCAAAATGGCCTACTCAAAAGATATTAAAAATAAATGGAAAAAATGAAATTATATAATGTATGTATGCATGTATGTATGTATATATGTATCTTGAGAGAAAAAATTCAAGGTTAATAATTAATTTGTTGTCATGAACAATACGATAGTGAAACAGATATTTTTTTTTTCTGATTTCCTACAATCTCTTAACCTTTTCAGTATCAAAAATAAAGCAACCTTATGTCCATGTTCTAGGACTCCCAGAATCCACAAGAAGGTTAAAAAAAAAAATTGTTTCTCACTGACCCTGAGATTACTCAGCACTCTTTCTTGATCTCCCATGCTGATGACATTGAAGGTAAATTAACAGACCCATGGGTATGTGAGCCTACAGACTTTCAATTTTCTTATCACAACCCATCCCCAAGCCCCAGACCCTCCTCTCTCTTTCCAGTGTGAAAGAGACCCTAAATCCAGATTGTAGAATTTTGTTCAGACCAGCTTGGTTACAGTCCTTCAGAAACAAGAGCATGCTAGACACTGTAACCCAGAAGTACCAGTGCTGGAAAACTTTTGGTGCTGGGAAAAGCAGATTCCTCTCAAACCATGACAAAATGAAAATCTTGAACAGAACAGTTCAAAAAATCATGAAAGATAACTACCAGTATAAATTAGATCCAAATATCAAAGTAAAAATAAAAGAATACATCAGTGCCCTTCTCAATGAAACTTCAAGATGGAAACCCAAAAAAATTATTGCTTAAAGTCATTGCTTAATGCTCCTAGATCTTCCAGGTGAAGAAAAAAAAATATACAAGCACTAGACAGAAAGAACTCAAGTGTTAATTTCACTTGCTTAAGTGATAATTACATCCTTCAAAATATAAAACAGTCAAAAAGGGGAAATTACCTCCTACATCTGATTGTCAGTGGCAGATTACCAAAATGTAATTATGGGAAGGCTGCTTGGGGGAGAATGAGCATAGAAATGATCACTTCTGGCTAGAGTTTCTGAGAGAGGACATCAAATGAAGATAGGGAGTGGCATGCACCTTTGATTTTGAGAAATCAGAGGTAAAAATATTAACAAAAGATATTGGATCCCATCACTCTGGGAGATTCTCAAGAATAAAAATCTGAAGTAACAAATGGAAACAATTTCACTGAGGGGAAAGAGAAAGAGACAGAGACAGACAGACAGGGAGAGGAGGAGAAGGAGGAGAGAGAGAGAGAGAGAGAGAGAGAGAGAGAGAGAGAGATGACTAAAGAGTTTGATGTGCATGAACAGGAAAGTCACCAACTGGCATAGATTAAACAACAACAAATGTACAAAAGATATAAGCAAAACTAAGCAGAAGATACACAAAAGGACATGACTTGGTAATATAAAAATAGCATCAGGAATTCTACAGCCCTGAATGAGCTAATGAGTGAAGTTAAAGACAACAAAAGTCCCCTGAAGAAACAACTCCAAAAAGAATAAAATTGGACAAATGGAAAAGAAACTACAAAAGCTAATTAAAGAAAACAACAAACTTAAAAGTTAGAATTGGGCAAATGGAAGCTAATGAGTCTATGAGACATCATGAATCTATAAAACAAGTTCAAAAGAATGTAAAAAGAGGAAGAAAATATAAAATACCTCATAGGAAAAACAACTGACCTAGTAAATAAATTTAGGAAAGACAGTATCAACATCATTTGACTACATGAAAAGCAAAATCAAAAAAGGTACCTGGACTGACCCATTCAAGAAATTATCAAGGAAAACTGCCCTGATATTCTTGTACCAGAGGACAAAATAGACATTGAAAAAATTCACTGGGGTGGGAGCATAGAAACAGAAAAACCCTGTGAACTGCCCCCATAACCACCTCAAATACCTATAAAATATGACTGCAAACATTTTAGAGCTACAGAACCAATGGAGTGACAGAGAGAAAAAAAATCTCCCTCTGAAGGCAGCCTGGTAGACAGTCAGGAAGGAATCATCATGGCATGGTGGGAGCCAAGCCCAGCTTCTCCTGAGCCTGGGGTTTTAGCCCCAGGTTGGCCCTGAGCAGTGGCTGTAGCAGACTTTGGGAGAGTGGATCACCAACAGCTGTGGCAGTTTCCAGAATTATCAAACCATAAATGCCAAAGAAAAAGTGAGATGTCAGTGTAGAAATCAGTTGGAACTGGGGCAGGGGGGACAAAGGCACAATCCAGCCACTACACTTGGAGCAAGAAATGACAGAGGTGCAGTGTCCATGCTGCCACCTCTGCGTGGCTGCTTCAGAGCTCCTGGCCTTTGGATCATAGGGGGACCAAGCGACCATTCAGAGAATAATCAGTTTGCTTTAATCTGCCTAGACCTGAATTGTGGTCCTGGTTGGTGGCGCTGAGGGGTGTGACCAGTGAGCCAGAGTTTGTGGGGGCTGCAGAGAAGGCACCCTCCTAATAACCACAGCAGCTGTGAAAATTCCAGTGATTTGGTCCTAATCTCTCTCCTCTAGAAGCAGAGTTCTACTGTGGTAAAGAGCTCAAAAGTCAAGTAATTAGCAACATGAGCAAGCAAAGGAAGGAAAGCTAGCACAGCTATCCAATTTTAGATTCCTCTTTTGGGGACAGAAAGGATCAAAGGATGGAATGGGAGGAAGACAATGAAGTCACAACTCCTGCATCAAAAGCTTCCAAAAAAATATGAACTTGTTACAGGCCATGGAGGGACTCTAGAAGGATTTTGAAAATCAAGTAAGAGAAGTGTAGAAAAAATTGGGAAGAGAAATGAGGATGATGCAAGAAAATCATGAAAAGAGAGTTAACAACCTGACTGAAGAAAGCAACACCTTAAAAATAGATTAATTCAAATGGGAAAAGAGGCTCAAAAAGCCAATGAGGAGAAGAATGCCTTGAAAAGCCAAATTTTCCAGATGGAAAAAGAATTTCAAAAGCTCACTGAAGAGAATAATTCCTTCATAATTAGATTGGAGCAAATGGAAGCTAATGACTTTATGAGAAATCAAGATACTATTAAACAGATCCAAACAAATGAAAAAAAATAGAAGGGAATTTGAAATATCTCATTGGAAAACCATCTGATCTGAAAAATAGATCCAGGAGAGGCAATTTAAAAATTATTGGACTACCTGAAAACCATGATCAATAAAAGAACTTAGAAATCATCCTTCAAGAAATTCTCAAGGAAAATTGCCCTGAGATTTTGGAACCAGAGGGCAAAATAGAAATTGAAAAATTCACCAATCACCACTTCAAAAAGATTCCAAAAATAAAACTCCTAGGAATATTATAGCCAGGTTCTGGAGTTTCCAGACCAAGGAGAAAATATTACAAGTAGCCAAGAAGAAACAATTCAGATATTGTGGAAATACAATCAGAATAACACAGGACCTAGCAGCTTCCACATTAAGGGATCAAAGGGCTTGGTATATGATATTCTGGAGGTCAAAGGAGCTAGGACTAAAACTCAGAATCACCTACCCAGCAAAACTTAGTATTATGTTTCAGGGGAAAATATGGTCATTCAATGAGGTGGAGGGCTTTCAAGAATTCTTGATGAACAAAAATAGCAGAATTGAATAGAAATTTTGACATTCATATACCAGAAGCAAGAGAAGCATGGGAAGGTAAACAGGGAAAAGAAATCATAAGGAACTTATCCAAGTTGAACTATTCACATCTCTACCTGGAAAAATGATCATTGCAACTTATGAAACTTTTCTCAGTAACTTTTTCCTTTTAGCTGAAGGAAATGTAAATGTATGTGTATATACATATACATACATACATACATATCTATATAGGAGGGTATATGTGCATGTG
>JAQQSV010006618.1:0-14229 GCA_028646515.1 Pseudochirops corinnae
GGTTTTGGGACTCAGTCTTCTGGTATTTAAATGAATGCACTATCTATATTTCTTATGTAGAGAGCCTGTTCCATTTTGTGATTAATAACTATATCAGCATATTTGTAGTTACTGTGGGCATTGTGAATACTGCATTGCTGATACAATGCATTTAATATTTCTGCCTTTCTGAACTGGATTGTGAGAATTTTATGCCCTAATACATGATCAATTTTTGTGGAAATGTCATATACCACTGAGAAATAGTTATATTCCTTTCTACTCCCATTCAGTTTTCTCCAGAGGTCTATCATATCTAACTTTTCTAAAATTCTATTTACCACCTTAACTTCTTTCTTGTTTATTCTGTGGCTAGATTTACGTAGTTTGAGAAGGGAATCTGAGTCCCCCCCTCCCCCCCAGTATAGTTTTGCTGTCTAATTCTTCTTGTAACTTACTTAGCTTTTCCTCTAAGATTTTGGATGCTATGCTACTTGGTTCAAATATTTTTTTTAGCACTGATATTACTTTATTGTCTATGGTACCTTTTAGCAGGATATAGTTTCTTATTTCTTTTAATTAGATCTATTTTTGCTTTTGCTTTGTCTGAGATCAAGATTGCTACCCTTGCTTTTTTTTTTTTTACTTTAGCTGAAGCATAATATGTTCTGCTCCAGCCTTTTATCTTTACTCTGTGTGTATCTGCTTCAGATGTGTTTCCTGTAAACAACATATTGTAGGATTCTGGTTTTTAATACACTCTGATAACCACTTCCATTTTATGGGAGAGTTCATATTCACATTCACAGTTACAGTTACTAAACAGCCTCTAACAGTCATCCAGATTTAGACAAATATGTGAATTGAGCCAACTTCCTGGAAGCAGATATTTGTGATAACTTATTTTCTCAGGGCCGAAGTATGGGTCTTTAGGTTGGCAGTGACATGAATGCAAATATATTTTAAAATCTGTTTTTTTTCTATAAATGACTATTCCACTGGTGTTTTGCTTCAATAAATCTTGTAATATATCAACAGAATTTGAAAATGTGCTTCTGCTCTTGAGAATCTCAGACCAAATAGCCAGAGATTAAGTTATAAACATGCAGCATCAATAAGAATTCTGCCCAACTAATATAAATAAGCCCTTATTTGGAAGGTTGTAGAATGCTATCAGAGAAGTAGCAATAGATTAGGCATGAGGTGACCTGAGTTTGAATCTCAGCTCAAAACTTTCAATTATTTGATAAGTCCTTTGATCTCTCTGGATTTCAGATTCCTCCTTTATGCAAGGTAGGCATTGAAGAAGATAGTCATTCAAACTCTTTCCATCTCAATAATATTAATAAATTATAAGAGATTACTTGTCTTTGAAATATATGTGCGCATACTGTGTGGCTACTTGTAATTCTCAATAGTGTATGAAAATATCAGTCACTTAAATGGGAGGGAAGAGAGGTAAAGGAGGAAGAGAGAAAGAAAGAGAGAGAGAAAAGTAAAACAAGAAATAAAATGAGAAAGTAAGATGAGAATGAAAGGAAGAGAAAGAAAGAGGGAGAGATAGAAGGAAGAAGAAAGGAAGAAAAGAGAAGAAAAAAGAAAGGAAGAAGGAAGGAAGGAAAGAAGCTAGGAAGGAAGGAAAATGAAATAATGCTGCTAAACGTTACAGTGATCAAAAAAATGAGGGAAAATCTCAGAAGTTACTCAGAGTTACATTGAATTCTTTGTAGTATAGCTCTTTTAATGTCAGTTTTCTTGAAAAGCATATTTGGTTTATACCTAGATGTGTAATAAAAAATATTTTCTTTAAGGACTACCCTGCATTTATTTGCACTGGAACAATGCCAACAACCTGAATTTAAAAGGCTTATTTTGTAAAAGTCCCATAAAGCTACTTAAGTAAAGAAGAATTGGATATTGAGGCATACTCACTCTGTCTGCTCTCCTCTGATCTATCTCTCCAGATCACTTCCAGAAAGCTTTCTTGCCTTCAAACATTAGTAAAAGTGGAGCTGGGGGATGTGAGGGGGGAGTTAAAAACCGAATGCATTTAGTCCCTCTTTGATTTCTCTCATATTATCCCTTCAAAATTTTATCTAACCAAACCATCTGTCCATCCAATTACCTGTGTTATCTTGGGCAAATCATATAACCTTTTTGTCACTCAAGTTAGAATCAGGGCTGAATTAGAAGATCTTTTAGGTTTTACTCAACTCTGAATGTACAATCTCCTTTTGTGTGCAAATCTTTGCCAACTTTCCACATAATAAATGAACATGTAGCTTTTATTAAATGCTCTGTGTGATGTACAACAGATCTCAGTGCTTAGCAAGTGCCTCACACATAGTAGGGGCTTAATAAATGTTTACTGTGAGGAACTGCTTAATTCTGAAACCATCAATGGATGGTAAGCCCTATAAGGTTAGAGTAATGTTATTCTTTTGCTTCATTATTCTTGCATTAGATCAAAAAGACATTAGGCTCCTTTATTCCACACTAGGGGCATCTAGGTAGTACAGCAAGACAGAGTGCCAGGCCTGGAATCAGGAAGACTCACCTTCATGAGTTCAAATCTGGCTTCAGATACTTACTAGCTGTGTGGCCCTGGGAAGTCACTTCACCCTGTTTACCTCAGTTTTCTCATAGGTTAAAATGAGCTGGAGAAGAAAGTGACAAACCACTCCAGTATCTTTGCCAAGAAATCCCCAAATGGGGTCCCAAAGAGTTAGACATGAGTGAAACAACTAAACAACAAAATTCCAGGTTTCTCTATTACTTTTAAGGTACCATCTTCTGCCCATTCACCCAGGCTCCCAACTTGATTGTCATCCTTGACTGTTAACTCTATCTCACCCCCTCCTCCCATATCCAATATGTTCCTAAGATCTGTTGATTTTATCTTCATAATATCTTTGTTGTACTCCCCTTTCTTTCCTTTAACACTGGCATCACTTTGGTACCTGACCTTATCACTTCATTCCTGGACTATTGCAATAGCTGGTTGGCTGTACTCCGTGCTGCCACTGTCCCTACTCCAACCCATCCTCCACTTAGCTGTCAAAGTGATCTTCTTAAAGTATAGATATGACCATGTCCCTTTCCTATTCACCATATTGCAGTGACTTCCTATCACCTCCAGCATAAAATCCTCCATTTGATATTCAAAGTTCTTCATAGCTTTGCCCCTTTTTTCCCCTACATCCCCCACATATGCTGTGATCCAGTGACCCCAGCCTTCTTGATAGTCTAGAATAAAAGACTCCATCTCCAGACTCTGGCCATTTTCACTGGCTGTCTTCCCCATGCCCAGAATGCTCTCCCTCATTTCTGTCTTTTGGATCCCCTACTTTTCTGCAAGTCCCAACTAAAATATGACCTTCCACAGGAAGTTGTTCCTGATCCCCCTTAATTCTACTGCCTTCCCTTTGTGAATTGTTTCCACTTTGTCATTGTATAGGTTGTTTGAACACAGTTACTTAAATGTTATCTTCCCCATTAGAATGAGAGCTTCTTGAAAACAGGGACTGTCTTTTGTCCTTCTTTGTATCCCAAGCACTTAGCACAGTGCCTGGCATATAGTAGGTACTTAATAAGTAAATGTTTATTAACTACATAACTGAGTAGGCTGTAGGTTGCATGAAAGCAGGAACCCAGTACTATGTTTTTTTATCAACCCCAGATTATTCTATACATAGCAGAGGCTTAATAAGTTCCAACAGATGAAAGAGGAAAAGAAAAAGAGAATGATTGAAAGATTCTGTTTTACAATCAAGATAATATAAAATATCAGACTTTAGGAATAAGACAACATCCTAATGTGCAACACACACATAATAGTAATAATAATACAGCTAACATGTATATTGAACTTACTACTGCCAAGCCCTATAAAATACCATCTCATTTGATTCTTACAACCCTGTGACATAAATACTATTATTATCCTCTTTTTACATTTGAGGAAACTTAGGCAACAGAAGTTAAAAGACTTGCCCAGGGTCATACAGTTTCTGTGGTTGTGGATTTCAACTTCTGTCTCCCTGAATCCAGGGAGTATTTTATCCTGTAAAATAAGGATACTTATTTTACAGTACTTTATCCACTTTACCATCTAACCAATTAACACCCCCACACAAGTTAGTTCGAGGCCAGGACCATCCTGAAAGGTTTGTTTAGACTCTGAACTGATTCAAAGCAATCTCACTTATTGAGTAGGAATAAGCATCATCAGGGATTCCTGATGGAGGCTATAGAGGATCCTCCAGAGTAATACTGTTTTAAAATAGTATTATTATTAATAACAACAATAATATTTATGTAGCATGTTATGATTTGCAAAGAACTTTACAAATGTTAACTCATTTTATCCTAACAACTACCCTGAGAGATAGTTGCTATTAATATTACCATTTTACAGATGAAGAAACTGATGTAAATAGCAGTTGTGATTTGCCCAGCATCCAACATCTAGTAAATGTGTAAAGCTAGACATGAACTCAGATCTTCCTTACTCCATTGGGTCTCAGACCTGTTGAACAATTTGTCCTGATAGCCATGAAGGCAGCTAAAGCAGGAGCTGTGGAGTACTTTGAGTTTGGAGTCAAAGGAGTCAAAATCATCCACTGAATCCTGGGCATTGCCAAGCATCCTGATGATTTTGTGCAACTCTTTTTCATTTAAATCCAATTCACATAGGAGTCACAGTATCACCCGGTGGTATCACTGGTCCTCTGAAAACAAAGGACAAACAACAACTCCACACTTAGTCATCTTCTAGACCACCTAATTGCTTATACCCAGAGGTCTGCTGTTGTCATGGGAAGATGAAGAGAGGGGAACTAAGAAGAAAAATTCCATGGGATCATTCACTTCCATTAGCAAAGGTTAGACAAATGCCACAAACTAAGTTAGGTAAAGTTCCCTGATGCCATTATTCACAACATGTAATATGGCTCTAATCTATAGCTATGATGTAGATAAAACAGTTGTATAGACAGATATTCATCTGCTATTTATTCACTTGTCCTGGGTTCCCCCTGGCAAGTGGAATATTATGACAAACCTTTGCAAGGTTGCTCACTTATCTCATAGCCAGAATGACAAAAGTACCCATTTACCAATTATTGTTTTCAGAAAAGCACTGCACATATATCAAAATTTGGCATTTATACGCTTTCCTTCTCCCTCACTATAAATCACACATCAGATCTCATTGGAAACTCCTATTCTCTGACCCCAGTGGATCCCTTTGACTTTTCCTTTCTTACTTGAGATAGCAGGGAATTCTAAGAAAAGGAATGAAGTGATCCTGAGGCCCGGATCTTTCCAACCCAAACTACACATTATATTTCTAATAAACTGGCATCTATGAACTGGCTGTTTAATTTACAAGTTATTCTTTAGAGAAGATAACAGCTATGTTGGTCAAATTCAATTAAACTCACAATTCAACAAATATTTATTGTTTTTCATTTCTATGTCTATTTCCTACTTTCTGTTGAGCGTAATTCTTTCCTTCTAGTTACTTAGATTCTCAACTTTATGTGTCACCCTTGCCTCTTTCTTCTCCTTCACACCCTCCCCCACTCAACTTGACAACTCCTGTTGCTTCTATCAAGAGACATCTTTCATATTCCATCCATCTCTTCACTGAGAGGTCAGCATCACCTCTTAAATGCACTATTGAAATAGCCTTGTAATTAGTCCCCCTGCCACCAGTCTCTCCCCTCTACAATTCATTTTCACATAGCTGTCAAAATAGTCTTCCTAAATAAACTCTTCTGCTTGAGTATCCTCAATGGCTCCTTACTAAGTATGGAAGCAAATACAATTTCTTCAGATTGTAATTTAAAGCACTTCACAATTTGGTTTAATACAATTAACTTTTCCAGACTTCTCCCCTATCCCACTCCCTACTAATCCCCCTCACATACTTCAGCAAAACTAGATAACTTGATATTCTCCAGTCTCAAGACTTTATCTGACCCATCAGAAACCATTGCATAGGCTCACTCTAATGCATAGAATCAATGCTTTCCCTTTTCTTCTTGGCATCTTAGAACCTCTTAGTTTCCTTCGAAATTCAGCTCAAGTACCATCTATTTGAAAAATCTTTCCTGATCACCTTAATTATTAGTGCTTGCTTTCTCTACTTCAAATTGTCATGCTTAGAAGACAAACTCTGATAGACTTAGCTCTCTCAGCAATACAGCTATCTAAGACAATTCCAAAACACTCATGGCGAAAATGCTGTCCACATCCAGAGAAAGAACTATGGAGTCTGAATATAGATCAAAACTTACTATTTTCTCTTTTCTTTTTGTTCTTTCTTTCCTATGGTTTCCCTTTTTGTTTGGATTCTTCTTTTATAATATGAATAATGTATGCTTAATTGTACTTAATTAATTTAATTAATTAATGTGATTATACATATATAGACTATATCAGATTGCTTGCTGTCTTGTGGAGGTAGAAGGGGAGGGAGAAAAATTTTGGAATTCGAAATCTTATAAAAGGGAACATTGAAAACTATCTGTATATGTAATTGGGGAAAAAAATACTTCTAAGTGGGGGGAAAAATAGAGAGATATCATCATTTTCTATTCTTTTTCTATGACCCTATTACATCATTTGACAGAATTATCACTACAGAAATTTGACAGTATCTAAACTGTTCCATCATTAACTATCTGACTGGGGCAAGATAAGAATTTGCCCTATGATAATCATCCCAAAGAAAAGCATAAAAAAGAAATAAGAGAATTTTCTTTTGAAACTATTTTAAGGCCAAAGATATCAAGTAACAGGAGAAAATTTCCATTGAAGCTCGAAGTAACAGAACTACATTAAATATGCCACAGACTTGTTACCATTCATTCAGTCATCTGGCACAATTAGTTGCTCTGATTCAAATAGGAATCATACATATGTTCAGAGAAAAACGTTTGGTAGGATATTTAAATCTAAGTACATTATGTGATATGCAAATAAAAATGATTGAATTGAAAACAAAAACCAACAAATTATCATTATTAATCAAACTATCTGTTTACATGTTGTATTCCTCCAGCAGAATGGAAGTTCCTTGAAGGCAGGAAACCCTAAACCCTTTATTTTTGTATGTAAGTTCCTTGAGAGTGAGGACTGTCTACTTTTTTCTATTTGTATTAACAAATACTAAGCCTTGGTATTTGGCACAATACTACAGTCTTAATAAATGCCTTTTCCTTCCTTCCTTCCTTCCTTCTTTCGTTCGTTCCTTCCTTCCTTCCTTCCTTCCTTCCTTCCTTCCTTCCTTCCCCAATGCCTGGAACTTTGCATGTAATAGACTCTTAATAAATATTTGTTGGATTAGATATGCTTTAAAAAGAAGAGAAACTGGGACCAAGGGGAAAGACCGATTAGTATTACTATGACAGTAGTCTAGGTAAGAGGTGAAAAGTACCCAAATCAGTTTGATTTCTATTGAATAGAGGCTGAATTGTAGAAACTTAGTAACTGATTAGATACTGGGGAGTAAGGTAGAAATAAGAAAAAGGGAGTAGTTAAAAATGATTCTAAGATTACAAACCACCAGCCCAATCAATGGATTTAGGGAATTTTGGAGGAGGGAAGGATTTAAAGGATTTAACATGTGAACCCAAAAACCAACTATAGTCCTCCCCAAGACCCAAACAGAACACTTGTGTTTTTTTGTCTTCAGAGGATGAGGGGCCCAAACTTGGAAAACAGAGAAGAAAACAGGCAAAGAAATATATGATGAATATAGACAAAGAACTAGGAGGCCCAGCCTAAATAAGCATGTACATTTCTTTAGGGTGTATACCCAGGGAATTAATTTGTTTACTTTTATGTTTTCAAGGTAAACATCTATTGAATAGTTCTTAAAAGGCATTATTAATATTAATTAAACTGAAGAAACTAAAATATACCCAAACTTAAGGTACAAACAACTAAATTTTACTATAAAAATACAAACTTTCAAAATGAGAGATGAAATATCGTGTGTGTGTGTGTGTGTGTGTGTGTGTGTGTGTCAGTGTGACATTATGGTGTGCTTTAACATTTACTGTACACACTCCTGTGAAATCTAGGAAATCCCCAGAATCACGCTGAATTCATTCATTTAGAATTCTTCTAACTACCTAGCATTCACAGGGATGGGCTACATACTCACAGCCATGTCTTGTGGATACTTATGGTTCTAATTGTTACAAAACACATGATCAAGGATGGAATTAATCTGTTATAACCAAAAAAGTCTGTCCTTTCAAAATGTCCAGCATTTCAGAGTCAAGATAATTAAGTTCAATACAAATGTGGCTATTGGATGCAATTTGCTAGCAGACAAATCGGTTACCATTTTTCATACAGCCCTGTAATAGAATATAATCTCTTTGAAAGTAGGAAATACATTTTTTCTCTTCCTACTTGCAGTGTAGAAGTTAGAGCATCACATATAGTAAGCACTTAATAAATGCTTATTGAATCAGTGAATAAATGAAAGTGGAACTAACCTTATAACAACATTGTTCATTCCTCAAAACAAAGGACTGAGGAGACATTAGTATTTTCCTAGTAGAGGATTTAGCTTCAAGAAGAATAAAAATAAGAATATCTGGCATCTAGGTTTACAGAACATTGTCTATACATTATTTCATTTGGACTAAACAACCCTATGAGATAGAAACTACAAGTATTATTGTCCCATCTTATATCTGACAAAACAGGCTTGCTCATAGAGGTTAAACACTTGCCCATAGTCAGCTAGAATTTGAACCCAGATTAGCTGAGTTCACAGCTCTATCCAGAGTCAGCAATCCATGACCTACGGGCCAAATATCTGGCCCACCATCTGTGTTTGTACAGACCTGTGAAATTATCATTCTTAGCTCACAGGTGAAACAAAAACAGTTGGCAGAACAGATGTGACCAATGGACTGTAGTTTACCAACACCTGTAGCATGGATATTTCTGAAATGAAGATTTAAAGCACCATTCTTCAATGTACAGAACATCTTTTAATGTTTGAAACAAAGGAACAAGAAGCGGAAATGTGGCAATAGAGAACAAACTCTTGTTTGTTGAGAACAAACTCTGTAATTGCGACATGGAATTTGCTATGCCATTCATTAACCATATGATCACCAGAAAGTCACTTAATCTGCCTGAGCAATGCAAAATGAGTGGATTGAACTGGCCAGAGCCTAAGAGCCTGTTTAGTGCTCAAAGTTTATGATTCAAAGAGGAGCTAATATACCAACAAGTGGCCATGTAGTGTTGACTTGATAGCTTTTAGTGTGGGAGAGTCCACTACCTCCCTAGACAGCCCATATCACTTTGAGATATCTATCATTGCTAACATTTATCCTTACATGAAATTTATCCTTACCTGAAACCTCAACTTCCCTCTTTGCAATTTCCACTGTTTTTAGTTGTACCACCTAGAATCAAGTAAAACAAATTTAATTAATCCCCCTTTCATGACACATCCCTTCAAAGATTTGAAGATAGCTATCGTTGCTCCTTACCTAAAGTTTTCTCTTCTCCAGGTTAAAATCCCTGGATTCGTTAACTAATCCCCAAAAGGTATGCTCTTATTATCATTCCCTATCCTGTATGTCCTCCAAAGGATATTTTCTATTTCTAGCTTATCAATGCCTTTTCTATGGACAGTTGTCAAGTTTGTATTTATGTTAGGTTGGTGGGTCCTTGCCTCTCCTAGTTTCTGTAGTTATTTGCAAAGACAAAGAAACTGCACCAAAAATCCACACCTCTCCAAATGAAAGAGTTTTTAGGTAATATTTCTGAATAAACCTTCTCAAAGACAAATTATGCAGTTAATTTCACCACGTGAGTATTTGTACTAAAAATTACAGGTATGGAGAATGCTTTGGTCAGTACTGGTCAGTTTGCTCACTGACCTTTATACCCACTTCAGTACTTGTCAGAGAATGTTGAGTATGAAAAGGCTCACCTCCTTTTGGGTGCATGCTTGAAGTCTTAACTTTAATATAACCACTTCATTTAAGTTGCTTCCACAACCCTAGCACATGAGTCCCCATAGCAAAACCTGATGTTTGAACATGTTGAAAAAAATATATTAGACTGTTGTGTATCTAATAGCATCATCTTCTGGGATAATGGGAAGTAGGTTCCATCCCTTAAATAACCTAGACTAGGTAAGGAAAAGTGAAATGCACTGCATCTTAATGAAGTAAAAATTAGAAGTGGGAAGAGGGAAATTCTACTAGGGAATTCTATAAGCTCTGAAAAAACTCTCCTTTTTGTATTTTATTGAACCCTAGATTCATCTGAATATTAATGACACAACAGGTGGTTTTGATAATAGAGTTCAGATTTATCTCCTATAACACCAAGGTTTGCAGAAACTTTTTTTCTTCCTTGCGTAGGTAAAAAACATCAATTCAAATGCAACATCTGATATGAATTCAGAGGTACAGAATAAAAATGTAATAAATTATAGAATGCTGGCAAATTGGCAGGACCTCAGTTCCTGGACTACAAATGACTTAAATGTTTTGGGGCATATTTCACATAAAAAATGTACAGACCAAAGCAGACTGACAAAGATAGTTAACAAACACTAGCAAATCAATTTAAATCAAAGTAGTAGTATCTTAGAGAAATGGAAATAGCTTTCTCTATATATACATATATATGAAAGTGAGCAGCATTTATTATGTTTCCTTGTCAGCTTTCTTTTATATCAGTGAGTTGACTGGAAGGAAAAAAAAATCACAAATTATTACTGACTTTCAATGAGCAGTTGGACCATGCCATTAAGCAGAGCCTACTGACTTACTAGGAAGACAAAGATTGGGTGAAGGTAACAGTGTATCTTAGTCCAGGGCCTTGGTTCTAGATACCTCTTGGTATTTTCATATTCCTAATTCTTTGGTCCCTAGGTTTATCTATCAGACATAACCAATGCAAATTACTACCCAAGTAAGTGCAGATGAGAATCAATCAAAGAACAGAGGATGGTAATGGGGTAAACCTCAAAAAGGGAAGAAGAAAATAAATGGATTAGTGTAATGATACTGGGATTTGAAGATCTTCCATGCCCCTTGAACTTGCTGACGTAGCAGGAAGGGGTGGAGCAAGAGAATGCTGGAACCAAGCTAGCGCCGTGCTGTGGTGACTGGAAGCAGTGGCAGCAGCAGTGGCTGAGGTTGAGGTGAACTCCTTTTTCTTTGAGCCTGCCAGAATCTCTGCTAAGGACTCCTGCTGAGGACTGCCAGGGACGGGAACTATGGCGGGGCCATAGCTGCTGGGAGCAAGCTGCCTGGATGCTGAGCAGTTGTTGTGAGTGAGGAAAGGAGGATCTTTGCCTGAGGTAGCCTGTCCTGTCTTGAAGGCTTGAGAATGTGGGTGTTTACTACTTTAACTACATGTGCCAACTCCATAACTACAGTGTTGGCTTTGACTTTCTGGTTTTGGGACTCAGTTTTCTGGTATTTAAATAAATGCTCTGGCTTTATTTCTCATGTAGAAAGCCTGCTACATTTTGTGATTAATAATCATATCAGCATACTTATAGTTACTGTAGGCATTGTGAATACTGCATTGCTGATACAATTAGGAGGTACCACCACACTTTCTGCCAAAGGGGAATAGGTAGGAAATTCAACTAATCTGCCCTGTATGTTGTTTCAGAAAAGCTAGTACCTCTTCTCTTTGGGTAGGTTCTATGTGTAAAAGAGTTGAGACTGAACTCTGTGTCTGTGATCCAACCAGTTTTGTCATTCAGAAACATTTTATAATGCTCTGATTCAGTAGAGAGAATGGAAGGTAAGGAGATTCAGCATTTATGTGCCAGGCACAATGCTAAGTGCTTTTACAAATATTTTATTTGATTCCCACAACAATCCTGTGAGATAGGTGCTATTATTTTCTCCATTTTGCAGCTGAGGAAACTGAGGCAGGTAGAGATTAAGTGACTTTCCTGGGATTACACAGCTTGATTAGAACTCAGGTCTACCTGACTCCCAGGATCAATGTTTTATCCACTTCACCATCAGCTGCCAGTACATGCTATTGATTGACTGACCAAAGTCCAGTGTCTAAGATGTTCTGTAGGACTAGAGAAAGGTAGAACAACAATAGGAATGGAAATGGGATAAATGGAATAAAAATCCTCAACTCCAAGTAAGCAATGCCTTACAATGCCTTACATATTACTGCATATAAACAAGAACTCCTTCAAAAGGAAGGAGGAGTCAAGAGAGAGGAGGGGAGGGAAGATGCCAGGTTGATGAATAAAGAGGCCAAAGAATGCAGAAAAAGGAATGCAGAGGCTGGCAGAAGGGAGTAAGGTGAAGATCTTGAAAAAAATCATTGAATCAAAAGACCTGCGTTCAAATTCCCAATCTGCTACTTGTCATCTTTGCAGTCTTGGTTGAGTCACAACTTCTCTGGGGTTATTCTATAATATGAAGAATGGCATGATTTCTAAGTTGCCTTTATAGCATTAAATCTATGATCCACAATCAGTATATCCTGAATGATTCACTGGAAATATGTCGGCAGCATGATATTCTCTTTACTGAGGAATACAATGCCTGAATAGCAGTTCAGATTTTCCTTAAGTTTAATTACTAATACTGAGAAAGGGGAAAAAAAAAAAAGATAACTATGTGGCCCTGGACAAGTCATTTAACCTCTGCTGCTTCCATTTCTTCATTTGTAAAATAATGGAATAATAGTACTTACATCCCAGGAGTGCTATCAAATGAGATATTCGTAAGGCACTTTGCAAACCTTAAAGCACTATATAAATAATACCCATTATTATTATGTATTTAAGTTATAATGAATGAAATTATGATGAATCTCACAACTAGAGAATAGTTTTAGTAGTATATAGTCTTTGGAGATTTATTTAACAAATAATGTCTCTCTTCCTCTCTCTCTCCTTTTCTTTCTCTCTCCCTCTCTCTCCCTCCCTCTCTCCTTCTCTTTTTCTCTCCCTCCCTCTCTCTCCTCTTTTTCTGTCCCTCCCTCTCTCCCTCTCTCTCCTTCTCTCTCCCTTCCTCTCTCCTTCTCTTTCTCTCTCCCTCCCTCTCTCCTCTCTCTTTTTCTCTCCCTCCCTCTCTCTCCTTCCCTCTTTCTCTTCCTCTCTCTCTCCCTCCCTCTCTCTTCCTCTCTCTCTCTCTCCCTCCCTCTCTCTCTCTCTGTCCCCCCCTCTCTCTTACACCATATTCAATCATTGTTGTTGTTAAGTTTTGTTTTATACCCAACATTCCTTATTCCACCAATGGGGAGAACATCTTTTTGGGAAAACTCCTTTTACCCTGCAAACCAGCGATTGCTCCATTTATTAATCTTAAAGAACTTCCCTGGGCACTGAGCAGTTAATTAGATTGCCCATGGTCACATAACTAATCTGTCAGAAATAGTGTCCAAACTGAGGTCTTCAGACATTTTGATAAGAAATTCTATCTTGGATGACATAACCATTTCGGCTTCAGAAGTCCTGCCCTGGGGCTCAGTCTGTGCTTATTGGTGAGTGTCTCACATGGCTCACTATACCAGGCCTTCTCTAATCATGCTTTTTTCTATTTCTGCCCATCTTTTCTTCAGTGTTTGGTGTACCTCATCTTAGTCTGCTCTTGAACCATAATTGGATCAATACTACCAATTGTTACTGAAAAAGTCAACCTACTACCTATGGAATTTAGTGGTGATCAGTTATAAACTCCATTAGAACAAGGGACTGCATTTTGGAGAAGGGGGCGGGGAGGGAAAGAGACAGAGAGAGACACTGAGATTATATATATTTATTGCTTACTGATTTGATGTTACATGACCTCAACTGGGCCCTCATTGCTGCTAGGTAATCTTACTACATCTCCCTTATTAAATTACTATCCAACCCTCTATAGCAGCTCTTGTAAATCTTTTCATCCATCCTCAAACCTCCCATGGTTTCCCCTCCCCCACTCTTTCAATTGGGAACTTTGCCTCATATTGCACAGAATAAAACTGAAACCATTCACCACGAACTTCTTCTTCTCCCCTCTCTCTCATCTCCTATCACTCAGGTGCTTTTTATCATTACCTCCTCCTTCACTTCTGCCTCACATGATGATGTAGCCTTTCTCCTAACCAAGGCTAACCCCTCTTCTTTTTTTTTCTTTTTCTTTTTCTTTTTCTTTTTTTAAATTTTATTATAGTTTGCATCATTCATTTCCACAAGATTTTGAGTTACATATTTTCTCCCCCTCT
>JAQQSV010006619.1:0-14229 GCA_028646515.1 Pseudochirops corinnae
TTTTCCTCCACTTCTCTTATTTGGTTTTCAAAATTCTTCTTAAGCTGCTCTATGGCTTGCAGGAAGTCTTTATGTTTCTTGGAAGCTTTTGGTGTGGGAGCTCTGACTGTGTTGTCTTCCTCCCATTCCATGCTTTGATCCTTTTTGTCCCCCAAAAAGGGATCTAGAGTTCGACTGCTGTTCTTACTTTGCTTCCTTTGCCTGCTCGTCTTGCCAGTCAATTACTTGAAGTTTTAGCTCTGTGGAACTCTGCTTTCAAAGGGGAATGCTCTGTCCCAAATCACTGGGGTTTTTGCAGCTGACAGAACTATTAGGAGTCTGCCATTTTTTTGCAGCCTCCACCAGCTTTGGCTCACTGAAAACACACCCCAGGACCATCAACCAAGACCAAGATCTGGATCCACGACGCTCAATGCAAGAGCACTTAGCCTCTGAATGGTAGCTTGGCCCCCCTGCAGCCTGCAGGCCGGGAGCTCTGAAGGAGCTACGTGGAGGCGGCTGCAGGGCTGCCACTTCCTTGCCCTGGAGGCAGTTCAGCTGGACCACTCTTCTCCCCCAAATTTATCTGAGTTCCACTGACCTTTCACTTTGTCCTTGTTTCTTATGGCTTGATACTTCTGGAAACTGCCACAGCTGCCACTGATCCATTTTCCTGAAGGCTCCAGCTGCGGCTCATCTTGGCCACCATGGGGCCAAGTTGTGGTTTCAGGCTGGGCTGGTTTCAGCTCTCAGTGTGTTGCTATGAGCCCTCCTTCTGAGCTGCCTTCAGCAGGGGATGTGTTTTTCTGTATTTTTGTGAGTTTTGGAGCCCTAAAATTTGTTTAGAGTCATATTTTATGGGTATTTGAGGTGGCTATGTGGCAGCTGCAGAACCTTGCTGCTTTTATGCCGCCATCTTGGCTCCCCAGAGAATACTTTAAATCCACAGTGGACTCTCGGTCCACCATTTCATCCAACACAGCATGTCCATTACACTACAATAATTACTGAACAAATTGTGGTGCAATGAAGCACATCTAAGAAGGAAATAGCATAAGAGGAGTTTCAACAAGAAATAAGAAAAAAGGATCTCAAGAGGTAGTGGGGAAAACCTATCTATGTTAGGCACCTGGAATGGAAAAATGTTTCACAGAAGATATCTTGTACATCTGAAGACAGAAAGTCAATTTAAATTCTTTCTAAAGAGGGCAGAGCTAGATATAAGAAGGAAGCAGCTGCTTGGCCTCCAAAGAATGACCAAGTAGACCCATGGCTGCTAAGAGAGAAGAGATCAATCAGCCAGTAAGGGGTAGATGAAGAATAGAAGTATAGTGGTAGTTTCTGACTCTGATAAGGTATAATGAGGAATGTATCAATTTGATACAGTAGAGAGAATTTTTGTCTTACTAGGGCACATATACAAGATATAGTAGAGAATATTTCTCAAATTGTCAAAATACAAGATGACTACCCACTTCTGAATATTCCTATGGGTGGCAAATGATACTGCCAAATGGAATCTCTGCCAAATTTTATGAAGTTTGGGGTAAAAAACTGAAAGCAAAGAATAGAGAAAAGAAGGACTAGGAAATATAAAACTAATTTAGAAGATGGCATATGAAAACCGAATTTGAATTTCTGGACTATGGTTTGAAATATAGCTACTGGTTAGGGATGAAATAAACCTAGCCAAGAGACAGTAGGAAAGTATTTGCCTGATATCTTGCAAATCTGAGAGGCTTTAAACTCAAAAGGAAAGAAAGAGAAAACTGCCTACCAAATCCACCAAACTATACACCACAGAAGAGTTATGTGGGAAGACCAGCATTTGAGATACTCAGAAGGTGAACAGACAAAAATCCAAGAAGAGAATAAGTAATAAAATTCAAGGCTTCAAATAGTTATATGTAAACATAAAATAGTTTAGATAACAAGAAAGACAAACTAGAGGTCTTCAAGCAAGGCAGAAAATCTGACCTAATGAGTTTCACTGAGACTTGCTGGGATAAGGCCTTTAACTAAAATATGGCTCTGGATGGATATACTTTATTCAAAATAAACAAGACAGATTAAAGAGCAAAGGAGAAAATAGGGCAGAATTGTGTATTAAAATTACATACTCCCACACATAAGCCTAAGAACCAGGGTAAAGAAGCATTATCATGAGCAACTTGGTGAAGACCAATGAAGGCAAAAACAAGCAACTTTTTTATTGGAATACTTGGAGAGCAAAAAAAAAGAGGAACAGAAGAATTCAACAAATGGATTACAAACCTAGGATAGAGTAGTGATGAAGTCTTTAATTATCCAGATATCTGCTATAATGCTCCGTACCATCCCCCTCCAAAAAAAAAAAAAGTACAGCTAAAGTTTGCTGAAACCAATTTAATGAAAATTTTCATTCTTTAAAAGACAGAGGAACCAATAAGGGAAAATTTAAAAGGGAAGAACTAGTTGCCAAGGTGGAAAAGATAAGAACCTTGTTGGAGAGAGAGTAGAGGGGGATTCTTCTTTATTTGCATTAGAGATGAAGAAAGTCTGACATTAAATGCTAGATTCTGGAAAGGTTGATTTATAGTGGTTTAGAGGAAAAATAGCTAGGAATTCATGGATGAAAATCCATGGGGGAAGTTAGCCCAGAAAATAGAGGGAGCCATTAGGAATAAAATTCTGAACACAATAAAAAACAATTCCCAAGTAGAGGAATAATGGGAGCTGTCTAAAGAATCTTCATATTTTCTGAATGTAATTTTCACATTTCACATTCATGTCTTATTCTTCAGATACAATCTTTGGTTGTGTAGATATGTATTTAATATTCAGGGAAATATGTATGAACAACGGAAGCAAGCGGTAGAGAAAGAAGAATGGAAACTCACAAATGATCAAGAAGAGAACTTTCAGTTCTCAGTCTAAAGGTGACCTAAAAAATATTTCAACAAATTATTTTCCACAAACATTCCCTGTCACCAGATAGACTGTAGAAAACTTACAAAATATTTCATGTATAATTGCTGTGTATATGCATGCTAATTTTTAAAAATTATAAATGATCTTCAAAAAGCAACTGTCAATATACTGCTTATTTTAGGAAACTTACAGCTTGCTCTCAGAAAGGGTTAACATGTCTTTAAGTCGAAGAATTTCTGAATCTTTTTCATGTGAAGTTATATGAGAGTGAAATTCTTTGTCTCTATTGGTAGCCAATAATGTTTCAAGGTTGTCAACTGTAATTCTCTCACTTGACAATTGTTTTTTTAACAGCTCTGCTTCTGTTTTTGCAGTTTCAACTTCTTCCAGGGCCTATAAAGAAAAAATACATATTTAGTGCAATTGTATATTTACCAGTCATAAACTGAGACTTTTAAACTGTGAAATATTTTCACTATATCAATACTCAGAGAGTTCCTTCAAATGCTGCATTCTAGGAAAAGCTAAAGATCTTTTGTACTACAAAGTACTTTTTGTACTACAAATTTTAAAAAATATAGTTCAATGATTTGATTAATGCAATGACCAACCATGATTCCTTTCCACTTAAGACACGCTTACTGACTTACTTTTATTTCCCCTCAGTCCCCATCACTGACGTTCTGGACATCAAAATCTCGTCCTCTATTGCTCTCATCCTGGGATTTCCCTCAGTGCCGGAGGCTTCCTTGCCCAGGAAAATTCTATCACTGCTGGGTCTGCTTATCACTGAATATCCAGCTACAAGACCTGTCTCCCTTCTCCCATTGGCAAGTTCCTCCTGGAGCCTCCACCTCATGAAGGAGACCTGGCCAGCCTTGTCTGCACTCCATTTCTGGTCTTCTTCCCTTTGGGGGCTTCAAAATTATGCCTCTTGCTTAATACTTCCCTATCCTCTCAACAACTTTCAGCTCTTTTTTTTGTTTGTTGATTTCCCTCATTAGAACATAAGGTCCATGAGGACAGGAATTGTTTTTCTTTTTGCTTATATTTGTGCCTGGCACGTTGTAAAGTGCTTAATAAAAGCTCCCTTCCTTGCTGAGGACTGATGAGAAACAATGTAACCCAACCCCTAGAAGAGAGGTGATATACTTAAGACACAGAAGTAGATAAACATTTTTGGATTTGGCCAATGAAGGAATTTGTTTTGTTTGAATATCAATATATTACAAGGGTTTTGTTTTTCTTTTTTTAAAAGATGAGAAAATAAAAGCTTATTAATTAAAAAAAAGTAAAATAAGAATTGCATTCAAAATATGGCATAGTGAATATATAAAAATTATATAATCTTAAAAATGTCTTTATAAAATGGAATGTAAAAAAGTCAAAAATTTTATGTGGGAAGAATAAAATATGATAAAAATATTTTATAGAAGAGGAAAGTAAAAACCAAGAGACTGATATCCAGAGGAAATAAATTCAATATGTAAAGTTGTTTTAAACAATATATACACTAAAAAGTTCATTATTATCAAATAGGTTTTATAATATAAATTATGATAAAGTTTTATTATTATATACATACCATAACTATAAAGACCTAAAAAACAACTTTAATGGAAATGGTAGTACTAAAGTGATCTGCTTTTTGGTTTTTGTTACCAAGTAAACAATTAAAGTGTTATTTGAATAACAGAGACCACATTCCATTCTCCTTGGTCCCAAATCTCAAGATATTTGAAAATGTTAATAAAATTATATTTTAATTTATACAAAACAAATATAATCATGCTTATAAAAGAACAGTCACGTCAACAAGCACTTGTTGAATGCTTACATGTGCTGTACTAAACACCACAGACACAAAGAAAGGCAAAAATATAGTTCCTGTCCTCAAGGATTTCACATTTGAGCAGAGGAGACAACATGCAAATAACTACATATATACAGTCATTCCCCAATTGTTAAACTGTCAAAGGATATGAACAGGCAGTTTTCAGAGAATTATTAATTAAACCTACCTACCCCTTAACTGTGTCTACCCTTTAACCCAGCAATACCACTATTAGTTCTGTTGCCCAAGGTGACCAGAGAAAAAGGAAAAGGACCTATTTGTTCTAAAATATTGATAGCTGTTCTCTTTGTGGTGGCAACAAACTGGAAATTGTGGGAATGCCCATCAATTGGGGAATGGCTAAACAAGTTGTGGTATATGACTGTGATGGAATAATACTGCACTGTAAGAAATGATGAGCTGGCTGATTTTAGAAAAATGTAGGGGCAGCTAGGTGGCACAGTAAATAGAGCACCGGCCCTGGAGTCAGGAGGACCTAAGTTCAAATTTGGCTGCAGACACTTAACACTTACTAGTTGCGTGACCTTGAGCAAGTCACTTAAGCCCAATAGTCCTGCCTTGCCCACTCCAAAAAGAAAAAAAAGAAGAGAAACGTAGATGTGCATGAAATAATGAAAAGTGAAGTGAGCAGTACCAAGAGAACATTACATACAATAACAGCAACAGTGTACAAAGAATAATTTTAAATAACCAAGTTATTCTGAGTGCTATAAATACTCAAATGAACTACAAAGGACCTATGAAAGAAGATCCTATCCACTTCCAGAGAAAGAACTGATAATCAGAAGCATACATATTATGTTTTACATATTTTATGTGTCAAATGGTAGCTTTCTCTAATGTGGGGTGGAGAGGGAAGGAAACAATTTGAAACTTCAAATGTAACAAAAAATTTTTAATTTAATTTAAAAAACATATCAACGTGTTCATCCAGTAATGCAGAGAATATCCCTTTCATTTATAGAGATTCTTGCCTATGGCTCTTACTGGTAAAGACATATTCCCTACCATTTCTCTTAACTAGGGTAAATGAGGAGAAGAATATACAAACATGGAAGAAAAGGTTAGGAAGGGCAGGCATCACATGAGCTTTATTTTTATCAGAATTGGACAAAGGTTGAACACATAAACATGCACACTCAAACACAGTTTGGTATATAGAAACACATAATTAAATAGGGAAAATAAGCAGGAATAAGAAAGGGGATAATTGAGAGCTTAATTCTGAGAGAATAGCCTCAAGTAAAACAAACTTCCTGAGCCTGAAGGTAGTATTAAAGGAGAATAAAACAAAACAAATAACTAGAATCTATAGGAGTGTCCATCAATTGAGGAATGGACAGACAAATTGTAGCATATCAATGTAACAAAATATTATTACACCATAGGAAAAGACTAAAGAGAATCCTGGGAAGTATGAATTCATGGGGAAGTGAAGTAAGCAAAACCAGGAGAATAATTTATACCAGGGTAGCAATGTTAAAGAAAAACAACTTTGAAACATTGAAGAATTCTGATCAAAGCAATGACCAGAATTGTTGATGAAGCATGTTACCCACATCCTGACTGAGAAGTGATGGAACTCAAGGTGCACAAAGAGGCATAAATTTCTGGATATGCGAACGGTGTGGATAAGTTTGGCTTAATTATGCTTCTTTGTCATGAAACAGTTTTGTTTCTTTTTTCTCAGTTTTTAATGGGAGGGAAGGATTACCACTAGTGATTAAAAAAAAAAGGTTCATTGAAACTTTTTTTTTTAACGCACAGAAAGGAATAGAAGGAAACTTAGAAGGAAGCAAAGACAAGCATGAGGAGTTTGAAATCAACTCCTGGAATTATTATGTGCTTTTTTTTTTCTAAAGAATCAGTATTTTACAACCATCTTTTCTGTGTTATCCTGTATAATATGGAAATCCCTCCTCCCCTCTTCTTTTCTGGTGTTTAAATTCAAGATTAAAAAAAAATCTGAAGACATAAGAAAGTGTCACTTAAATGGAAGCTGCATCCAAAGGCTAAAACAAAGGGTAGGCAAAATTGGTTTTACCTTTCCCCCAAAGATATTACTATCTTTTGATGGGATATTTGATCATAAACGTTGACTACATAATCAAAAAGAAATATTCTATTAAAGCACATGAATTAGGGGAATACAGTAACATCACATATACTTATTTGGAAATTTAGTCAATGTACTAGAAAAATAAAAATTCAGGATTTTGTGATGATTTTAATCATCCATGTTATTCATAACCAGTACTAGTACTTAACCTTCTATCAACCAGAGTCTTAGTTCAAGGTCTTCCATTTTAGTGTATGACCTTGGGCAAGCCAATTAACTGCTTTCCTGTTTCCCCAACTCTAAAATGAAGTGGTTGTATTTACATATTTCTAAGGTCCCTTCCAAGTCTAAAACTCTTTCACGTGATGAATCTTTCTGGCTATAGGACTCACCTCATTTCTTGAGCAGTCTTACTTGTAAGAGATATACATATGAGCATTAAATGGGAAGATGATAATAACAATGAAATTCTTGAATGCTGCCAGCCTACAAAAACAGAATCTGTGAACCAAAGCTGATGACCTACTTTCCTAAGTATGAAAATAGAGCCCTTGCCACAAGAAGTTCAATTAAAAATACATCCCATGGCATGCAATAGGTCTTAAATTAAAACTTCAACTCAGCAGAATCCTTAAAAAACCTTTTAATTTAATTTTCTGGTTAAGTGAGGGTAATGAAAGATCTTAAAGCATTTTCTATCAGCAACCATTTTCCCTACCCTATTCAGGTATTACTTTTTAAGAGGAAAAATAAGGATGTTACTCTCCTATTCTATATTGTGTGTTTGTGATTATTCTGCTCCACAAATAGAGCCCCCAAAACTTAATTCAATGAACATTCACTAATCAGTGACCACACGTAAGACAAAGGGCAGGCTGATGTGACATATAGACTTGGACTCAGGATGACCTTGGCTCAAGGCTGCTGTCAGAGTGATCTAGACAAGGCAGTACCCTTGGTGCTTCTTCAGACCAAAGGATGCTGAAGAGCTGACAATTTGCATTGATGGAGGGAGTTTCCTTACCAGAACATCCCTATAGCAATGAATAGGTTTGGACCAAAACAAGACATGCAAAGTCCCTATGGAAATAAAGACAAAAATGAAATAGTTCTTTCCATTAAGAAGCTCACATTCTCCTGGGAAGATAACAAAAAGGTGACAAGACAAGAAAACAATGAAGCTGTATTTCAAGGAGAGTGTACTGATACCCACAGTTAAAGGAGTTCAGGAAAAGCTCTGTGGAGAAGGAGTACGCACTGGGCTCTGAAGGGAGCAAGAGATCTAATGGGCAGCAGTGAAGCAGGTGTGCTACTAGACATGGGGAATCATCTTCTGCAGAAAAGGACAGCTTTGAAGACAATCTCAGATTATTGAATTTTTCAAAGGGTTTTGCTCATTTTTAATTTACAATCAAATATTAGTGGAAAAACAAGTTTAAGTAATGGTCTTTAAAATAAAAAGATTAAGTTAAAGAAAAGCGAAATTAAAATAAAATGACTCAGAAAATTTGTATTTTGTTTCTTACTTTCTCATACTCCATGTTTTTGGAGGCCAACTGCCGAGCAATGAATTCTTTGCCTGAATCAAGTTTAATGCAAAGTTCTCTCAAAGATGACAAGTCAGTTAAAATTGATGCTTTTTCATCATGTTCACATCTGAGTTTTTCCTCCAATCTAGCCAAGGCTTTTGTCATTGAGGATATTTGAGTTTCATAAGCATGGTGAGCATTTATGTGCTATGAAAAAGAATGAACAGAAATGAAAACTTACAAAATCTATAACCACATAAAGACTTTGAAATTCTGGGCAGGTCTATGTCACTTCACATAAAATATACATGCCTAAACATTATACATGGCAATTATTCATCAAGAGAATCATTTAAATTCTGTTGAAAAGTTTTTTAATGTCCTTTTGTGAAATCTTTAATAAAACAAAGGTGAATTAAGAATGAAATTATGGTGAAAACTTCAGAGCAAAAATCTGTTTTATGGAAGGAGGCAGTATGTCATATTAGAACGTAAATTTTATTTGGAGACAAAAGATCTGGGCTTAATTCCTAATTCCAATATTTACTATCTCCCAAACTAAGGTTAAGTCACTTAACCAGTTTTATAAGTTTCCTCTGATTATTTAAGACAGACAATAATACTTACATTACCTATTTTACAAGGCTATTGTGATGAAAGTCCTCTGAATGTAGTAAAGCACTACAAAGTAAATTATCACTACTACTGTTAATGATATAGCATTTATTTTTTATAAGTCTCCCATTACTGTGACTACTAATGCATGGAAATATGGTAAGCAAGAAAGATGTTCTAAATTTTAATACCACAACATAAGAACTCAATTAAACATTTATGAAATACCTACTGTGTGCAACCATGTTGCACCAAGCTCTTTCAGCACCTCCCCTTTCTTGCCCTCTGGGTACCTACAACTCCCCAGGAAGTTTTCTAATGCCTTTGTGCTTTAGGTAGGTCATTTTAGGAATGTGAAAAGGTTTTGACTGGCTGCCTGACACTAGAAATAATTCTTGATTGGCTGGTGAAAGCTTCTCTCTTTGGCTTCAGATATCCTGCTGATCTCAAAAGTTTGATTCTGAGTACAGAAAACAGAGTTTGGGGCACTGGTTATTATACTTGACTTAAAAAAAATAGATGTGTTTTGTAATATTTATTACACAAAGGGCTTTCTGCTTCTTTTAATTTTTATTTTCAAATTATAAAAAAAAGACTATTAGAATTGAAAGGTAGAACATTTGAGTGCCGAGCAAATTAATCATTCTAACACTCTACCTTAACAATTTAATAAATGTCTGATATTTTAATTATAAATGTTTGAATTTTTCATTACAAAATGTCCTGAATAATAAGAACTCATGCCACAGAAATGCTGTTATATTTTTAAAAAGAAACAAAAATTATGGGAATGATTATGAGAAAATCAAAGTAAGAAAGAACTGCTTTAATTAAATATTATTTTATTTCTTCAATAGGTAAAAATTTAGAGATAATCAGTAACATTTTGCTTCTGAAAACTCACAAAAATCTATTTAGATTACAAAAATAATTTCTATATTAATCCACCATAGTATTTCTTTATCTTTCGTTAGTATCTAAATTTCAGGACCTATGGTCCTTTCCAACTTCAGGATTCTGAGAATCTAGAACTGTTTTCATTAGGTCTAGTCTATATTAGAAAAACTTAGCAAAAGCACAAAATCCTAAAAACACATGCATGCAAATTGTATATAATATATATAATTGTATATATACATTCTGTATATATACTACAGAATACACACAAATATATACATATATACACAGTACTATATATAGCGTATATGAACACACATATATGATAACATATATTATATATGTACAACTTTGCTACTTATTAAACAAAAATAATTCACACAATTAAAATTATGAAAATCTAAAAGAAAATTAATTTGTTTAAATGGTTGCTGATATTACACATATGGACAAGGACTCTCAGGAAGGTGTAGCACTTACTGATCAAAAGAATGCCAAATGTGGCCAACATATGTAAATAAGGAATGTCCTGGCTTATATCATCAACAAAGTCTCAGAGCCTTTCTAAGGCTAATAATTCTGACAAAAGCCAAGGACCCAGGCTTTTCCCCAATTCCTGGTGTTGCTAGATAAACTTTATTTACCTATTCTGTTTTTCAGTTTCTTTGGATATAAAAATTGGGGGTTGGATAAGATGATGTTTAAAATCTTTTTGTACTGTATAGAAAATAAGTTTACAGTATTCAATCCTTATCACATCTATAGTTATTGCTATACTTTTAACTAGAGGCAACTATGGTTCATAGTGAATAGAGGACGACCATATGTGGAGTCAGAAAGACCTGAGTTCAAATCCAGCTTCAGACATTACAAGCTATGCAACCTTGGCAAGTCACTTAACTGCTGTTTGCCTTAGTATCCTCAACTGTCAAAAGCACCTATGCCTTGTGGAATTGTTGTGAGAATCAAATAGGATAGTATTTGTAAAGCACATAGCATAGTGTCTGGCACATAGTATGCACTAAATAAAAATGCTAATTATCATCATCATCATCATCATCAATATTCAAACATTCAGTTTGATGAATGGAAGAATCCAGGATCCCTCTAACCTCTGGACTGGGTGAGAGATTAACACACCAAGTCCACTCAGAATGGGTGGTATTGCCTGAATGAGGATATTCAAAATGTACAAAGCATGAACTATGTCAATAAGAGGTTAAAGAGTAACATTTAAGATGACAAATTATGACCTCCAGAAAAACTATAAGAACTTACTTAGTTCTACAAAAGCCTAAAAAAAGGTGGGTCAAATAAAAGCTTGTAAATAAATTAGCAAGAGGAAAAAAAATCTGTATTTAAAAACAGAAATTATTTCCTAGTAAATATAAGTAAACACAGGATTTTATGTCAAAATGCCTCAAAAATATTAGATTTTAAAAATCAATAACTGTAACTGAGTCATTTAATAAAACCAATTCACTTAAGCATAGTAGGTGCTACATTCAAAAATTAATTTTTAAACCATAACATAACATTGAATAATTGATCTGTTAATTCATTACCTCTTGAATTTCTTTTTCTAAAAGGTCCACTCTCTCTCGAAGATGTCTCCTATCTGTATCAACCGAGAGGAGCTCAAGCCGTATTGAGCTACTTTCTCCTTCAGCATGATGGGCCTTTATCTGTAAGTCTTCAGCTCGACTATGGAGCATTTGGAATTTATCTAATAAATCTTGATTTTCTTGCTCCTAGTCGAAATACAATAATATATTAATGAGCAATTATCACTTTTGGCAGTATTTAATGTGAAAAAAAAAAAGATAGCTATAATGTATCTGTATCACCTGATACACACTGGAAAAGCAACAATATAGCTGTCCCCTTTAACCACCTCTCCCATCTATGTTATTAATAAAGGTAGTCTTTCCAACAATGAGATCACGACTGGTCCATGCCTAGACCTCTATTTCCTCATCTGGAAAATGAAGGGGTTGAACCATGTGACTTACACAGGTATAAATAAGTCTATATCCTATGATCCTCAACTTAAGTGACTTTGTGTTGAAGGGCTCCACTAAGTCCTCCATAGAGGATGCACTCTTATGATACAGGTCATCCTTTATGTCAGGGGCTCTTAATCTTTTTTTGTGTCATGGACCATTTGGTGAAGTCCATGGACTCTTCTCAGAACAATGTTTTTAAATGTACAAAACAAAATACGTTAGACTAAAAGTGAAACCAATTATGCTAAAACACAGTTATTTATATCTATATACATCTCTATCTATATGTCTATATCCATACACACACACACACACACACACACACATATACTTAAAGTGCACAGACCTCTGGTTCAAAACCAATCCTAACCTAGATCTTTTGGTTATCAATAGAGTAATAAGCAAGTTGATCAATGTTTGTTACATACTCTCACTATATGACTAGTCACCTCCTTTACTAGTTTTAAACCTCTCTTATGATATCTTTTTTTGGCCTCTGTGCAATTTTTCATTTGTAATAAGTAACAGCCTCCTTAAACCCATCATATACCTCTCTCCTTTGCCCTTTGGGTGATCTGCAACTTTTAAGACAGAGCAGTATATTTCATTTCTTGAAGATATACTGCATTGTTGAAAAAATATCAATGTTAAAAAAGATTGGACTTCTAGCTCAGGGACAAACTTGGGAGTAATTAAAAGTACTATACCAAGAACAAACCATATCAATAAAAATGTATTTTAAAATAAAAGCACTCTAGCTAGCAAATGAAAGTATCAGTAATAGATGGCTTTCAAACTGGGGACTACTTTACTCCTCCATGGACTGAGAGGGAGATAAGAGAAGGAAAGTAAGAAGGAAGAGGTAGCAGAACTTCAAGGAGACTATCTGGAAGGGGATAGAAAAGAAAAATTTTTGCTTGCTAATTCATTTGGTTCTAATTTGGCATTTTAAACAAGGTTTTTACCTCTTATTTTGAATGTTGTTTTTTTTCTTGACAGTTAGTACTTTTTAAAAAACTTTAAATGATAATATAACTATACTGTACCAGGGTAAGACCACATCCCAGACTCCTGTTGCAGCCTCATGACAGAGGCAGGTGTGAACTGATAGCTTTTTTGCCCACTATCTGGGTTCTGATAAGAGACTCACAGCCAACTGAAACAGGGATCTTTGCAAGGGGGTGTCATACCCAGGTAGGAAGGCCTGGAGCAGCACACAGAGAAGAGAAGTTCAAAAGCCAGTGATATTAGCAGTGGCAGTATGATTCAGATCCTAGGCACAGAGAAGTATCTCATTCCTAGCACTTAGTGCAGTCTACAGAGAAATAACCAAAGCAGAAATCCCAGACCAAAAAGGAGTCTAAAATTCTATCACTCTGAACCAAGAGAGCTTTCCAACTGGTGCATAAGGACAGAGGCCAGCAGAAATCTACTCTTATATAGGCCCCATGTCAGGAACTTGCAGAGCTTAGATCATGAAAGCAACAATTATATTTTGCCCAAAATCAGACCACTTCGGAAGCAACGAAAGCTTGCCAGTCCCTGGTCTGTTGCAGAGATTCTAGAATAACACAACACTCCATATCCCAGGACCTTCCTTCCATCTAGAAGTATGGCAGAGTCCAACTTGGACATCAAGTCCAAAGTCAGGAAATAGGCTGGAGAAATGCACAAACAATAAAAAGACCAATAAAATGAGCTATTGGCAGAGATACTCAAAACACAAATGCAGAAAAGAATGACTCCAGTCTATAAGCACAGCTAGGGGACATACTCAAATGGAATTCCTAGAAGAGGTAAAGAGTTAAAAAAAAAGTTTTTAAAAAAAATGTTTTTATAAATAGAATAAGACCACCTAAGAAAATATTGGAAAAGAAATGACAGCTATGAAAAAAAAGAATTGGAAGGGTAGGAATTAACAGCTTGGCACAAGAGGTATAAAAACTTACCCAAGCAGCAAACTCCCTAAAAATTAAGATGCATCAAATGGAAGCCTATGCCTCCAAGGGGCAACTGGAAATATTAAAACAAAGCCATGAGGTTGAAAAAAAAATAGAAGAAAATGTAAAGTTATCTCATATCAAAAACAACTAACCTGGTAAACAGATTTAGGAGAAAAAAATTTAAGAATCATTGGATTATTTGAACACCATGACCAAAAAAGGACAAAAAAAATGACCACATGGCCAATGTGGACATTTGTTTTGACTGACTACACATATCTGGAAGGGGTTTTGTTTTCCCTGTATTCTCAACTGGGAGTGGATGGGTAAAGAGAACTTTGATTGAAACAAATAAAATATTAAAAACAAAAACAGTAGCTTCCAGACAAGATAGGTGCCTTAATGGAGGTAAGCTGCCCTACTTTCTCACTACCTA
>JAQQSV010006620.1:0-14229 GCA_028646515.1 Pseudochirops corinnae
TAGTGATTCCATTTTCTATTGGGACAGCCTAACCATGAACAGTGAATTTCTCTTCAGTTATTTGTCTTCCTTTATTTCTATAAAGAATATTGTAGTTCTATGAATCTTGTGTATATTTTGGTAAGTGAATACCTAGATATTTTATACATTTACTATTTATTTTGAATGGAATTTCTGACTCTTCTTGGATGATAGTACAGAATAGAAATGCTCATGATTTTTGTGGATTTGTTTTATATCCTGCTACTTTATTAACTCTCTTAATCATCTTGATTTTCCTTGCTGATTCTCTGAGGTTTGCTAAGTATACCATCCTGTTTTCTGCAAATAGGGATAAGTTTTCTCTCCTCTTTGCCTATGTTTATGCCTTTAATCAGACATAGGAATATTGTCATAGGAATGTCATAGGAATATTAATTAAGCAGCTATTTGGAGATGAATTGGAAGCAGAGAGACCAATTAGGAGGCTATTGTACTAATCCAGGCTGTCACTTCTCACCTAAACTAGATGAGTAACTGTGTGGGTATAGATGGGGGGGGGATGGTAAACTGGTAACTATACAAGAGATACTGTGAAGTATAAACAACAAGGCTTGTATAACGATCGCTACGGGATAGTGAAAAGTGGGTATGATTCAGAGGACGAGAACCTGGAATTGGAATTGGAAGAATGGCAATGCCCTGAAGAGAAGGAGTTGGGGCAAATACAATGAGTTCCCTTTTGAACCTATTCAGTTTGAGTTGTTGGTGATGCCAGGTTAGAGCTAAGGAGAAGAATGAAGTCTAGGTGTACAGATTTGAGAATCGTTTCTCAATAGATATGACAATTGAATGAATTCAATTCAATGAAAATGAAGTGCTTACTGTGTGCAAGGGATTAGATTCTGTCTTTGAATTTAGGCAAAGGGCTGTTTATTCACTGGGTGTCCTTATATACCTTCTCATTACAGAGCCCCAAGCTATGAGACTAAGGACCTGAATATTGGAGTCCCTCTTATTCTGGACTCAACATGGGGGCTCATAACAAATCACTCTACATCTTCTTACCTTGGGGAAGTGATAAACAGCACCAACTCCCCCTAAGGCTATATAGGATGCAAGGAGTGAGCTACTGAAGAAACTGGTCACACTGACAGGCATTATGGATTGTTAATGTCATGTCTCTAAGTTGATAAAAAGTTATTTGGAAAATAATGACAAAGTATTATCCAAGAACTCAGCTGAAGGCAGAAAGTTAAGAAGTAAACTTGAGTTGCAAATAGAGAGATTTAACTTAGCAAGAAGGAACAATTTTCACAGAGAGAGAGAGAGAGAGAGAGAGAGAGAGAGAGCCTACTATATCTAGCCAACCCTAATTCATCCAGTTGTCCATCTGTCTATCTATCTATCCATGCATCCATTCATCTACCCTACACCATGCATGTACACTGTATGCCACCTCCTCCCCACTCTCTATCCCCAACACATTTTTTACCTCTTGCTCTAGGAACAGAGAGCCAAAGAACCTTTGCTTCTGTGGGGCACATCAAATAATTCCCCCATGACCTCCTCTTCTCATTCATATGACTCCCCAAACCAAAACAACCTTCCCTAAGTACCACTGCCTTATATGGACTGTGTCCTCCTACCTGAATGTAAGATCCTTGAGGAAAGGAACTATTTCTCTTGCTTTTTTGTCTTCCCAACACTTAGCTTGTGCTTGGCACAGAGTAAGTGCTTAATAAAAAGCATTTCCTTCATTTGAGGCAGATCTTTTTGGAACAGCTCTGAGGGAGACCTACCTAGAGCTTCTGACCCAGAGGTAGGTACTACCAGTCAATATTTAATATGTACCTCCTGTATGCAAATCTCTGTGCTCAGGGTTCCCTTTTACAAAGAACACCAACTCTTAGAGCTAGACTGGACCCTTAACAGTCTCAAACCCCTCATTGTTCAGAGGAAGAAACTGAGGCCAGGGAAGGGAAAGGACCTACCTGAGGTCACATGGCTAGTAGACTAGAGTCTCAGTCTCCTGACCCCAGGCCCAGGGCTCTTTCCACTAGAGCTTGGCTTTAAACAACAAACCTCAAAATTGGGGAAGGCACCCAGAGCCTGAAGTCTTTATGGTCAGAAGGGGGTGAGGGGATTCTAGAGCACACTGTTTCAGGAACAAAGAGTTCCCTGATTTTCTGCAGGAGGAAATGGCTAAGAAAGGAGGAGCTTTGTAGAGAAGGAGACTCTTTTCCTCTCCAGAGGTCCTCGGAGCAGCTTGAAATAATGAGCTTGCAGATAATATAACCTCAGAATCCTTAGAGGGAATGAAGTTTGACGGCTGCATATGTGTCCTTTGAGAGTTGCCACAGGACAACTAAGGAGGGAAGAAAGAGCTCAGAAAGCCCTAATCACAGCAGTGACCCAGCTTCACCTGGTGGTGACAGAAGGAGACTTCGCCCGTTTGTCCTTGTGCTGGTGGAAGGTGGGGGTGGGGGCAGCAGCAGGGGACAAGTCATGATTCCAGTCCCATCACTGAATAATTGCTGGGTGCTATGTACCAGTCACTGAGGATCTAAGACAAGGTGAAGGCATCCCTTTCTCTTTAGAGCTTAAGTTTTCCTGGGGACTCAAAGGCCCCAGATTGATGTATACAAGACCATAGGAAGAGGAGAGAGGGAGTGCTAACCACCAAAGAGGCTTCTGGAAGTCCTCCTGGAGGAGGCAGAACAGCCTTGCAGGGGTGGCAGATGTGAGCAGCTAGAGCTAGGACAGGTGAGTGTCAGCACGTCAGGTCCCATGAATATCTGGTGATGCTGAATTTTGAACAAGTCACAACCATACAGAAGCAACATGGCACAGTGAACAGGGCACTGAACTTGGAGTCAGGACATTTACTAGCTGTGTGACTCTGGGCAAGTCTTTTCATCTTTCTGAGCCTCAGTTTCCTTGTCTGTAAAAGGAGGGGATTAGTCTGAATGACCTCCAAGGCCCCTTCCAGCTCAAAGGCTATAAGCCTACCATCCCTCCAAAGAGCTCAAAGAGGGGAATGGATTTCAGCAAAAGAAGTGTCTGACATGGGATATAATGCTTTGGGTCCGTTCTCTTTCATGAGCCTTGGAATTACCCTCCAGGGGTGGGGAACCTGCAGCCTCGAGGCCACATGTGGCCCTCTAGGTCCTCAAGTGCAGCCCTTTGATTGAATCCAAACTTCACAGAACAAATCCTTTTATTAAGGAGATTTGTAGAATGAAAGCTCCCTCTATAAAAACTCCCTCAACCATTCAGCCATTAAGTGTCTACTATGTGCCTGCCAAGCTCTATGCTAGTCACAGGGGATATAAAGGCAAATGAATAGACTCTATCCTCAAGGAACTTCCGTTGTATTTGTGAAGATAACATGCCTATAACTAAGTGTATGTAAAATATGGACAAGATAAACCCAATGTATGTATGTAGCTCTAGGGAAGCTAGGTGGTGCTGCAGTGGATAGAGTGCCCAGGCCTGAAGTCAGAAAGACTCATCTTCAGTTCACATCTGGCCTCAGACACTTTACTAGCTCTGTGACCCTGGGCAAGTCACTTAACTCTGCCTTGGTTTCCTCATCTGTAAAATGAACTGAAGAAAGAAATGGCAAATCACTCTGGCATCTTTGCCAATAAAAGCCTAAATGGGGTCACAAAAAGTCAGACACTTCTGAACAACAACATTTTGGTAGCTAAAAAACCTTAGAGAGCTATCTGGGGAACTGAGAGGGAAAGGGACTTCTCTAGGGTCATGTGACCAGTATATATCTGTGGTGGCACTTGAACACAGGTCCCCCAGAATCCAAGACTGATCATGCCACACTGCACTTGACAATGGGTATTATAGTCCCCATTTTACAGATAAGGAAACCGAGGCTGGGAGAGGTGATATGACTTGCCCAGGATCACACAGTTGATCTCAGAGGCAATATTTGACACCTGATCTGTTTCAGTTTTAAGTTCATGATTCTCACAGAGAATGGATTTAGTAGAAGCACAAAGAAATTGAGCAAGATGGAAGAACTCCAATGTGCCCAGCCATGTGCCTAGTGTGCCCAACCAGACTGGCCTTGGGATAATCATGGGAACCCGTTTTCAGGGGATCTGGAGTCAAATACTTAGTGACTCTTTGCCAGTGCATCAGAGCAAGCTACCTTCCATGGATGCAGTTTTTCCCTTCCCTTCCTCCCCTTCCCCATGCCCTCTGACCTGCTGGCTCAGTATACAGGCAGAGACTCAGTGTGCCTTCCATTTCATTCCTCCAAAGGATTAAGCAGCCATGAACAGTTTGCCCTCTTGTAGTTAGATGCAGCCCACCAGCCAGTCCCTACGTGTGCCCTTCAGATCTCTTGTCAGTAAGAGTCACCTTGACATTCCCTGACATTATGTAAGTTCAAGTACTCTGCATTCTCACAGAACTCCAGCCCTCTCTGGTCCAGGCCCGGAAACCTAGCAGCTTGCTGTAAATAAGTCATCAGGGCTCTTATGGCAGACAATGAGGCAGTTCTGGTCCCCACCTGGGGTCCCAGCTGCCTTCAGCTCCTGCCCCTCTTCCAAATCCTCAGGCTCACAGTGGCCCCTCTGCATTTCACTGAAGCTTCCCTGAGCCTCATGGAATCACAGAAACCAGAGTCAGAGAGAGCCCTTGGCCTGTAGTTAGAGTAGAGCCCAGATTGAAGCTCCTGGGAGAGCCAGGGCATCCTAGGAAGGGCTCCCCAGTGCTAAAGTAAGCCCTCTAGGGTTGAAAAATACCTTGAAGGGCCTTAAAAGCTTCTTAAGTCAGTACAACAAGCATTTTTAAGTACTTGCTATGGACTGGAGAGTGCAAAGACAAAAATCTAACACTCTCTGCACTCAGAGAGTTTCTATTCTAGGGGAGAGGGGTATGGTACCTACTATAAGAGAGGGTACTTGATGTGGTGAATAGAGCCCTGGACCTTCAGTGAGGAAGACCTTGGTTTACAGCCTGTCCAAACCCGTCCTAGCCCCGTGGCCTCTGCCTCTGGGCCTCAGTCTTCTCATCTGTAAAATGAACAGATTGAACTTTGTGACCTCTAAGATCCCTCCAAAGTCACAATCAATCATCCTCTGAGACAAGTAAATGCTGAATATTTTCAAAGTCAGCACAGAGTAATGTCAGGGGAGGGAGCAGAGAGAAGTTGGAGAGATCAGGAAAGCCATCTCCTGTAAGAGATCACCCTGGGTTTGAACCTTCAAGGTTCAAGGTCTTCATTCCAAGACATGAAGGTGAGGCAGGAGAACATTCTAGGCCATACCTCTGGGTCTGGGGGTGGGACTTATTATACTTGCTAGACTTTGGGGCAGGTAAGCAGCTTTTATAGTAGATGCAACAGAGACCCCCTCACCCCCCATAGCCACTGCTTCCTGGCCCTGAGAACTTCCCTACCACCCCTACATCTTAATCCACATGTTTCTTAGCCCAGAACCCAAATGATGATGATGACCCCTTATATGGGTATACCACTGGGTCATCTTCAAAGTCTCTTCACATCCCTTATCTCATTGGGTTCTGACCCTAAGCCTGTGAGCAAGGCAAGGGATCATTACCTTCACTTAATGAACAGCTCAGAGAGGGAAAGCAATTTACCCAAGGTCACACAGCTGGTGAGTGGAGGAGTTAGGTTTCCTAACTCCCAGCCCAGGGCTCTTTCTACTAGAGCATGGCTTAAGACAGGAATGGGGACCCTGCAGCCTCAGGCCACATGTGGCCTCTAGGTCCTCAAGCGTGGCCCTTTGACTGAATACAAACTTCCTAGAACAAATTCCCTTCATAAAAGAATGTGGTCTGTCAAACTTGGACTCAAAAGGCCACACCCAAGGACCTAAAAGGCCACACGTGGCCTTGAGGCTGCAGCTCCCTACCCCTAGCCTAGGAGATAGACCTGTACTCCTGCTCTGGAGGAACTCACCTGAGCCCAGGTCAAGGCATTGAAGACATGACAGTCGGTCTTGAAGGGGAGGCAGGAATTCAAGGGTAAGCCTTGAAGAGCTCTAAGGCTGGGCTTCTGCCTGGGGTCATTGTGCTCCCAGGATTTCTGAAGGATGCAGGAGAAAGAAGTCTTGACTGGTCTGAGGGGAGAAGCTTTTCATTGCTACCCATGCCCCCACTGAGCCCTCCCAAACACCTTCCCCTACTGCATGCTCTGATCTCCATCTCCCACCTCTCAAGGGTGGCACAAAATAGTGAGGCTCAGAAAGGGACCATGATTTGCTTAGGGTCACACTGCTGGGAGGACCTGGAAACAGGTCACTACAGGTCACTTTCTACTCCTTGCTAAAGCTTTGTTCCAGACAGCTGGTAAAAGAGAGAAGGGGAGGGGAGAGGCTGCTGGAGACAGGATCTAGGGCCTAGAACCTAGAGGACAGGGAGACTCAGGACTCCTTTGGCCACCAATGAGACCTTGCAGAGAGCCAGCAAAGGCCACGGTAAGGGCTAAACAGGGCCAGGGCATCCCTTTGGGAGCACCTGCTTTTTCCCATTATCCCAAGTGCCCTTCCCCCAGCAAAGCCTGCTTGAAGCAGCTGTCACATTGCGGGGGGAATCGCTACTGCAAGCACCAAGCAGAAGGTTTCTGGGGTAGTCCAATCAGGAGAGACAAGACGGGTGCTTGTTAGATCTCCAGCAGCATCCACCATCAGCACCATGGACACCTACTACACGCTGGGCCTGCTTCTCTAAGCCTTCACCCTTCATTCATCACTAGGGCAAGGGAGGAGGCCACCAGTGAAGCCCAGGGCATTACTGGACTTGCCTCCAGTAATAGCCTCATTGTCCAAAAGGTGACCCAGAAGGAAAAGGCAGGAGATCAGGAGGAGCCGAACATGGGGCAGGGAAAAAATGGCCATACTTGGAGTTGGGAACTGAGTTTGTATCTGTCTCTGACACTTAGCTACTTGGAGGCCTCTGGGTAAGTCACTAAACCTCTCTGGGACTCAGTTTCTTCATCTGTAAAATGAGAAGGTTGGACTAGATGACCCTTAAATCCCCTTCCCGTTCTTCATCTATGGAGTGCCTATAGAAATGGTGGGGGTGAGAGTGAGGGAACAGGGCTCCCAACAGCATGGAGGGAAAAGTGGAGCTAAGTTAGGAGGGAGGGAGGGAGGAAGCCTCTCCTGCACCTCTTTGGGCCTTAGTTTCCCCTTCTGTAAAATTCTCTATCATTGTGGGAAAACAGATTCAGGTTATCTTCGTTTGTCCCCTGCAAAGAATAGTAGTTTCCTTGAATGTAGTAGGCCTTTAATAACTGTGGAGTGAAAGTTCAAAATGAATTTTAAAAGAAAGAAAGAAAAATAACTGTGTAATGAAAATGAGGCAGTCAGGACAAAGTCCAATGAGGTAATGCTGAGCTTGAGAGGGTGCACAAGTCTTGCTGATGAAAACTGTGGGCCTTGGGCCTAAAGATCATCCCAGTGGAAGCCTGTGCATCTGTCCTCAGGCATACTGTCCTCTGGTAGGCTTAGCATGTCATCCTATAGGCTTTCAGAACTCTGGTTTCACATAGTTTTGGAAACAACACTCTTGTCAATACAATGACAATTCCCATTGATTTTTTCAAATGGGGAAGCTGAGGCACAAGGCTCAGTTTGTGACTTTCCCAAGTCTCCTGATGTCCAGTTTTAGGCCATTCCCACTATTGGAGTCCTGATTTACATAAAATGTGGACAGATTGTGAACAAACATGTTAGCAGCCATAGCTGGGGAGTGTTCTTAACAAGGCAGATCTTCCAGTAAGCCATCCCACCCTGGCCTGAGGCTTATCTGTAAAATGAGTAGATTGAACCTGGTGATTTCTAAGCCCTCTCTAGCTTTGTCATTCTGTGACTCTCTGGTGCCCTCCCTGCAGATCCACCCAAAACATCTCTTCCACGTGACCTGTACATCCATTGGCTTGAAAACCCATGGACTTCCTCCCCCCTCCTCACCCATGGTTCTCCGATGGTCATTTGGCCTCCTCTATATTCATCATCATCTTCCTGCCTTGCTATGCAGTAATACTCCATTCTGTTCACACCTAGGTTAGTCATTCTCCCGGCAGTGCGCATCTGTTTGCTTTCCAGTTCTTTGTAACTACCCAAAAATTATGCCATAAAGATTTTCGTGTAGAGAGGATCCTTCTTCCTATCTTCAACCTCTGAGAGGAGCTGCCTGTCAGTGGACTCTCTGGATCACAGGATATGGACACTGAATGACTTTCTTTACATAATTTCAAACTGCTAAAGGGCTATGGAAATGGGAGATGCTCTTATTCTCGTTAATCAAAGATTCTGGTTAATAGAGAAGAGTCATATTTTGCTTATGTGGATTATATATTTTTCACAAACTACAATGTAGCAAACTCAGCTAACCCCAAAACTAGCCTCGATATGCCTGCATCTTTCTCTGGTGATTCAGGTGGGCCCTCAGGATCAGGCAGCGTCTCAGGGTCATCATAATAGAAGTCAGTTCTCGTAGCGCTGGAAAGCTCTGACTGTGCAGTTAGAACCATGTGCCAGTTGGCAGAATGCTGGGGTCTGCAACTTCATCAGAGAAGTTGGCACTGGCCGCATGTGGCACACAACAGCTGGCTTCGGGTATCTCAAGGGCAGTCTTGTGGAAGAGAGATTAGACTTCTACTTGGCCGAAGATGGCAGAGTGAGGAACAGTGTAGAGAAGTTGCAAGTGAGCAGACTGGGACTGGCTGTCAGGAGAGCCCTCCTACCACATAGGGCCATCCTCATGGAGAATGACACTAGATGGACCCTTGGTAGCTATGGTGGAAAGGGGTTCTTGGTGGAAGGAGAAGGTTTTTCGTTTTCATTTATCTCCCCTGCACACCTCCTGTGGGAGCACTGGCTTCCCTGTCCTAGGGCCAGGGAAGTTGGCAACCCCAAAGAGAAAGGGAGGAAGTAACCCACAAAACATTTCTGTACTGATCTGCTCATTGGTCCAATTAGTTATGGAAGCAATTCATATGATCTCCCATCTGCACATTCGGCACTCAGCCTCCATCTCGCCTGCAGCCTCTGATGCCTTGGTGGTTTTTATGACAGGCCTGTACTCTACATTTCCTGAAAATGCTGCAGAAATAGACATTCCCTAGGTATATGATCTACAGTTTAGGAAGATGAGGAGACGAAGGCTCCACACAGCAGGGTGCCAGGGGGAAACCTTGAGATGAAGAAGAAATGGGGCTCCCAAGGTCAAAGAGTTACTGGGAGAGCTATTAAGTGGCTATGGGGGGAAAATGAGAGAGACAGAGACAGACAGAAAGGAGAGAGGGAGAGGAGAAGAGAGGCAGAGAGAGAGAGAGAAAGACAGAGAGAGAGAGAGACAGAAAGAGAGAGGGAAAGAGAGAAAGTCAAAGGTGAATGGGCCTAAAACAAGGAACTGGGCAGGGGAGATTATTTGGAACATGTAGAAGGATTGAGGAAACGATAGAGACAGTGGAAGAGTCAGTTTTTGGAGTGGATTTCCTATTTCCTAAAATATGTGTACATTCTCTGTGTAATGAGGAAGATGCGGGTGCCCTCCAGAAAAGTTTGTGGGTTTCAGAAAAAGATGATGGATTTCACTTTGGAAATGTTAAGTTTAAGGTTTGGGTGGGATAGCCAGCTTGAGAAGTACTATAGGCATATTTCAGTGAGGGCCATGTGGGCATACACATTGTACAGATGGGCAGGAATTAGAGATCCAGATCAGTCCTGTCTAATGCAGGCCAGTTGGTCTCTGTACATATAGATTCATGAAATGTCCAAACTATAAGGGGTCATCTAATTCAACTTGCTCATTTTACACATGGGGAAACTGAGGCTCAAGGAAAGAGGCTGATATGGATCTTGCTTAGCCTCCTTTCCCATCTGTTATCTTACTCATAAGATTCCAAATGCTCGTTGCATATCTATCCTCTCCACTGAAGGCCAGGCAAGTGCTCTTTCTCTGAGTTCTTCCTAGGATGACTGAGCTGAAGAAAGACCTGGTACTATGTGGGTAGCCTCAGCTCAAGTCATAAGTTTTTCCAGCTAAGCCTTAGACCAGGACAAGCTTACTTTCAGCAATGTGTGTTTTCAGTGGCAATATTTTAAATGGGTTACACCATTAGCATAATTAAGAATCCACAAGCTTCAGTGATCTGAAAACAAAATTAGCAAATTAGCATGTTTGGTGTTTGGAGCAGGAAGTTCAAGATAAAGGTACACTAGTGTTTCAAGGCCTGCATGGCTTCTTTGAGCCCAGGAGATGCCCCTGCCTCTCAGCACTGGTTTTTCCTGTGGCAGGGGAGATCTGCTGAGTCCTTTCCTCCTCTGGGGCCTCACCCCTGCATCCATAGCTGGGGAGTGGTGATTTATGTTCAGTAACAGGGGAAAGTGGCAGCTTGCTTTTGTCTTGCTGTGGGGTCCCTTCATGGGGAAGCCAAGGCTTTGGGACCAATTGGCAGGGACTTTATGACAAAATGATGTCTAGTAGATTTCACACATGAATAAAAAGCTTAAAAGGCTCCTTTGATCAAATGTTTAACCTCTTGCCACTCTACCTACCTTTTCAAGCAATTGAAAATTAGCTGGCCAAAGTACAATATAAAGATGCAGGAGAGTACCAGGCCCTAGTACTAGGCATAAACAATGCTTTAAAATACTGGGGGGTCAGCAGGGAAATCAATGTCTTTCTCCCTATGATAATTCTGTATCTATGTAAAGCCCTGACACATTTTATGTGGTTTCTTTTTGAGGTGCCTCCATTGAAATGCCCTGTGTTCTCTCATTGTGATGTGGAGATGACCTCTCGGGTGTCCTCAAAAGCTCTACTAGGGAGCACACACTGTATCAGCTCCAGCTAAGCTGGAAGGGCTTCAATAAAGGCCTGAGGAGAAGTTGAAGGGGAAATCCAGAGAGCCTTTGCTGCAGGCAGGGGGATGACTCTTTTGGCCACAACTCTAAGAGCTCCCAAATCATAGAGAAGGGCAAAGCTGTGTTTGGGGGAGGATTAGGGCACATGCTGGAGAAATGACAGCTCCCTGAGATATTGAAGGGTTTCCAAGATGAGGCAGATACACAGAAAAGAGCCTTGTCCCCACCCCTTCTCATTCAGCCTCGTTCTATACCTCCTAAATCAGGCAGTGAGGGTCCTATGAATCCAGTTCAACCATGTGAGGAGTTCAGCATGGATCAGAGCAGGAGACCTGCCTTAGTTCCTGTCTAGGCTCTTGCTACCTTGGAGATTTGCCCTCTCTGAGCCTCTATTTTCTAATCAGCCAGTCTACCCCCTGGGCCTTGCCATCTTCCTCTCTGTGGCCCCCTTAGAACTTCCAGGCCTTTCCTTCCATCCCGCAGCAGAACCTGCTTTTATGTGTTGTCTCCCCTCATCTGAGAGTGGCATCTTTGAAGGCAGGGACTTTCCATTCTATATTGTATCCCCAGTTAGTGGCTGGCGGTAGTAAGGGTTTCATGAATGCTTTGATGTTCATTATACTATGTGCCAGGCTAGGCATTCAGAGCACAGATACAATCAATGAAATGGTCTCTCCTCTCAAGGAGCCTGCCTTTCACTAGGCAAGGATGATGATCCCCAAGGCCTCCCTCCTTGGCTGGGGCTCTTGAGAGAGGAGCTAGGCAGAGTAGACAGTGCAGCTCTTAGTTTAGGAGAGCCATAAATGGCAGCAGTGGTTCTAGATAATGTTCTGGGATTAGGCCAGAAAAATATTGAGATATTCATGGTAGCCCCACCACCCAGGCACAGTTCCCCACCCCACCCCCACTCCCCCCCCCCCTGCCAAGGGAGTCAGACAAAAAGGAAATGGCAAAGCTAGTGGAGATGAAGGCAGAGCACATTTGTTGGGGCCTGACTGAGCAGCTTTTGTCATTTGCTTATGATGGAATATTACGGACATGTAAGAAACACTAAATGAGCAATTGAGAGAAACACAGGAAGACACATGTGAATGGATGCTACACAAAGTCTGGCCAACCAGGAGGACATATATATAAAGACCATGTAACAATAATGCAAATAAAAGTAACACATGAGGTACCCAAACTCATACTAAATGCGGTGTCTAATACTGACTCTTGGGGCCAGATGATCCCAGATGCCTACTGGGGTACACACACATACACACACACACACATACAGGAGGTGGGGAGGAGAGAAAACCTGTGAGCCAGGCACAGAACTCATTGAAGAAGGAAGGAGGGGTGTCCTGGAGGTCAGTCGGTATTATAAGACTGGGTTTTCTGGTTACAAAGGGAGGAGGGGAGGAATTTAGAGAAAAAATTGACATGTTAAAGGAAAAAGCTAAGCAATGTGGATGGTCTTGGAGCTTGCTGTGCAGTGGAGCACACCTGGGAGGCAGGGCTTTCTCATCCTCTCCTTCCCAAGCAGTGTCTACACTGGAGGATTCGGTCTAGTGAGGGGCTGGCTGTCAGGGCTCTAATGAGCTTTGGTGTTTACAGTCATGATTATCCACCAGCTCGTCAGTCAGGCTGCTCTGTTCCTGGAGAACATCGAGTTATGGCCTCAGATGCATGTGCTGTGTTCTTTGAAGCTCAACCTTCCCTGCTCTAATTGAATACTTTTCTCTCCCAAGGCCAGCTTTGTGACTCTTCCCAAAGGCCCCTATGCCCAGGGCCTTTAGATGAAGGTGGCTCTCTAGTCTTTCCCATTTGAAGTTTGTCTGCCTTCTGCAGCTGAGAACAGACTGCTGTCTTAGCCACCTACAAATCCTGTAAGGCTGGCCCACAGAAGACCCTCTCCTAGCCCATCTTATGGTTTCCTGTGAAATACAAGGCTTTAGAAAAGGACCCAAGAAAGCAAGTTTGGGTATTGAGAGCATTCACAAATTAGTGGTAGTGCTAGCAATGGTGGTGGTAGTAGTAGTAGTAGTAATAGTAGTTGTCATCATCGTCGTCGTCGCCATAGTAATAGCTTGTATATATAATGCTTTATATAATATATAAAACACTTCCAAGTGAATAAAATTGACAAAAAAAGATGGAGCTTGTGGCTTTGCTAGTGTTCAGGAAGCAATGTGGCTTGGTACAAAGGTGATCCTGGATGAGGAAGCCCAAAGACCTGGATTGGAGGCCCAGCTCTGCCTCTTTCTAACTCTGAAACCAAGAGTGAGTAGCTTCCTGTCCATGAGGCTCTGCAGCCACCTGAAATGGGAGTCTTCTCCCACAGTCCTGTTCCCATACCTCATTATGGCCCAGTGGTGAACCAGGGTTCTTAAGGGCTAGGTCAGCACTGACAGGTGCTTCTGGTCTAGAAAGGCTACAAGGAGGGATCTCTTTGCCAAAGAGCAGCCTAGCTAAGTATGCAGAAAAGTGGCCTACTTGATTAATTCTTTGGCCATGGCAGTCCATGAAGCAAAGAAAAATCGCAAGCAGCCCTTAGGTCTGAGCAGCCTCCTTCCACTTCTGCCGTGATGGTGATGAAAAAGGAGGCTGAGGGTGCTAAGACTATAAAGCCACCACATGCTAGACCATGCCCTAGTGGACAGAGGGCCAACTATAGAGGAGAAAGGCCTAGCTGACCTCCCAGTTCCCCAGCTAAGCCCTAGACTAAGGCTATAAATTGCAGATGATAGGTGATCTACATCTGTGAAAGGAGTTTCCCACACCAATGGAATCCTAGATTTGGGCTCTGTACTCCAAGAAATAATAGATATTGGTAGTAGGAATGAGATCCTTGAGTGAGTCAGAAGACCCAAATCAGTTATTCAACAAGAATCTGTTTAGTGCTGCTATTGGCCAGGTACTGTACTCTCGGACATGAAGAAAGGCCAAATCACAAAAACCATCTCTGCCCTCAAGGAGCCCATATTCTAATGGAGGAGACCATGTGTAAATGAATGGGTACCAGGAAGACCAGTAATTTAAAAGGAGAAAGTTTAAACATCTGGGGGGAGGGAGAGAGGACTCAGAAAGGCCTTCTGTAGAAGGGGTGCTTGATCTGAGTGTTTAAAGAAGCCAGAAATGTCAAGAGGAGATGAGGAAGAGCATTCTAGGCATGAGACACAGCCAGTACAAAGGCACAGAGATAGGACTTGGAGGGTCATGTGACTGGTATCACTGGACCATGGAGTGCACAGGATGGGGAGTAAAGGGTGAGAAGACTGGAAGGTAGGAAAAAGCCAGGTTCATTGTCAAGAGGGGCCTTTACATTTGATTGTAGAGGTATTAGGGAGCCACTGTAGTTTGCTGAGTAGTAAGACATAGGAAACCTAGGTTTAAGGAAAAT
>JAQQSV010006621.1:0-14229 GCA_028646515.1 Pseudochirops corinnae
TATGTGCAAAAATATTTATTGCAGCTCTCTTTGTGGTTGCAAAAAACTGGAAATATAGGGGATGCCCATCAATTGGGGAATGCCTGAACAAGCTATGGTATATGAATGTAATGGAATACTATTGTGCTATAAGAAATGGGACTAATTCTTTCTTGATCACTTATCATTTTGCTGGCTTCATTTTGCCCAATTCTAATTTTCAGGATGTCATTTTCTTCCTTAAAATTCTGGATCTCCTTTTCTATTGGTTGACTTTCTTTCATAATATCCTTATTTTTCTTAGATTTCTTCTTTTAGTTTTCCCTTCATCTCTGTCATTTGATTTTTAAAGTCTTTTTTTTTAAAGATCTTCTCTAAATTCTTTTCGGGTAGTTGATCATTTCACATTACTCTGAGGGTTTCTTTACATCAATTCTCTCTTCTGAAGATGAACCACTGTCTTTTCTATTTCTGTAATAACTTTCTCTGGTTGGATTCTTTCTCTTTTGCTTGTGCATTTTTTGTGTTAATGGCTTAATTTTTGAAATCACCTCTACTCCTGGGGTATGATAAATGGTACCACTTGTCCCAGATCTTCAGTTATCCCCTCTACTCTGGAACCAAAGTCAAACCTCTAACCTCCTGTACGTGCTCATAGCCAGAGACTTTTTGCCCCATTGTTTCTGTGCTCACAGAGCATGTGCTGATTCCTTTTCACCCTGGCAACTTTTCCTAAGCACAGTTGGGTGTGGTGTTCCTTATTAGTAGAGTTTACCTCAATTTTCCCAGGTCCAAATGCCCAGTTCCCCTCACTATCAGGGCAGGGGTGAGGAGGGAAGTTTCTGTAGGAAACTGGGACTGAGGCTGGGACTGAGGCAGCTTTTCAATCCAGCTGAGCCTAGGACTTGCTGCCTGTTGTTTACAAGGCTTGTGGCTTATTGTTAAAATGGAACCCAGCCTGGAGTTGTTTACTCTTCATTGCTACTTTTCTGGTCTGTGTTCTTGACCATAAGCACTCTTTTCTGATCTGGAACTGTGAGGAAACTCCCTGCTTCACTGTGGCCACAAACACTACTATACTTGTGCTCCTACTTACCCTGTAAATGCCACCCAAGACCTTGACCAAGATCTGAGCATGGAGAAAGCAACAGAGTCCTGCTCTCAATTCTACCAAAGAAACCTTTGTAATCTCCTTCTGTTTGATTCCCTTATCCAATGAGGTTGAGAACTCCATAAACAGCTGCTGTCACTGTTGGCTGGTTCAGTGGTTCCCAAAGCCTATTCGTGGTTTGTTGTGGCTGAGGTTGCTCTACTCTCACCCAGGTATGACTGACCTTTCCTGCTGATCTTCTAAGCTGTCTTAGGCTGGAAAATTATTTCACTCTTTTTGTGAGTTCTGTTCCTCTATAATTTGTTTAGATTCATTAATTAAGGACACTTGGAGGGGATTAGGGAAGATTTCAGGTGAATCTCTGCTTTTACTACACCATCTTGGCTCCAAACACATTTTTTTCTTATGTAAATTTTAGTTCTTTTATTTCTTAGATTTTTTTTTTTCTGGAGAATTTTATGATAATTCTTGAAATAATTGGATGCAACCTGAAATGTCACACACTCTCTCTAATCATCCTTCCCTCTAATAGTCAATTTAAAAAAAGGATACTTGTCCTTTCTTCAGCCTGGGAATGTTCTCCATTTCTTTATATTTTAGAGAATAGCTTAGAGGCCCAGAAAGAATAAAGACTCACTCATGGTCACACAAGTAGCATCACAGACAGACCTTTTATTCTTATCTTTCTGACTCTGAGACCCTAATCCATTCTAATACTATGTGTCTGTATTATCCAGTACATAAGGGATAGAGTTTGAGGTGTATCCATTTTAATGGAAAAGCTTTATAATGTGCATTATTTAGTTTAACATTTTTGTGAGTATTTAAGAATTAGTTGGAAAAGGACATTTTCGAGACTTATTTTGACACTAATCATGAAAATAAAGCTTAAATTAATATTGTTTTTTCACATCTGCATTAAGATTTAAAACTATGATGAATTTGGGTGGCATATATGTTGTACGTTTAAACATCAAATTATTCGCCCTCAGGAAACTCTAAGAATGATTTTATTAAATCTAGCTCTGAGTCCATCTTTAGCCAGTGATTGTCAAATCCTGGTGCAGTTTATTGAATGTTTCTCAATGGGAACAAGACACTTTTTTGCCTTTTAAGCCAGTGACCTAAGTAAGAATGTGAACTTGGCTCTTCAGAGCTAAAAAAGTTATTGAATCAGGCTCTTAAAGGGCAAAAAATGCACAGATGCACAATAAAGGTTTAAAGAGCAGGACCTGACATTTTGGGAGTATCTTCAGTGAATATTAAATAGGATTCTAAAGCTTGCCATTTCTTGAACTTCAAACTTCTGTATGTCTTATAGCCAGTGCTTGTGATCATGAACTCTTTCATTTCTCTTCACTAATATAACATAGTATTGTTGGAAACAATTGTTTGAGTGCCTTAATTGCTACTTTCGTCATTTCCTAAAATACTACAAAATTTATTAAGTAATTGCATTTTATATAGAAATTACCTATTTTAGATTCTCAGAGTTGTAGAAATGTAGGGGACATAGGTAGCCATCTGCAACTGAAAAAAATGTAAAATCTTTGACTGCAGTATTCTTTCATTTCTCCTTTCATCTCTCCCTCTCTCTCTCTTCCCTCCTCCTCTCTTCCCTTCCCTTCACTCTGTATCTCCCTTCCTTCCTTCTTTCCATCCTTCCTTCCTTCTTTCCTTTCTACCTTCCTTCCTTCCCTCCTTCCCTCCTTTCTTCCTACCTTCCTTCCTTCTTACCAAAATACCTAATGTTTCAGCCAAAATATCAGAGCCAGGAAGGGAAGCACTTTTTCTCCTCTTAACTATATACTATTTACAACACCTCCTAGTATCTTTGAATCCTCTGTAACATAAAATTCCCTCAAAATTATCATGCAAATACATGTCTGTCCCAATACTGTTAAAGCAAAACAAAATATCTTTGGAGATTAACAAAGATTAAAAAACAATTAGAAACTTGAGGATGTGAGAAGTCACTTTAGAGTTTGGCAAGTCCAAGGTTTTTTTTTTTTTTAATAGTTGAGGAAACTATTGACCTATCACTTGCCCAAGCTTGCATAGCTCATTAGTTGTAGATCAGACCACTATTTTTGTTGTTGTTTGTTTTTTGTTACTTGTCCAATGTTCACAAGTTGGAAGGAACCTTCAACATCAAATTTCTAATCCAACTGTATCATTTTTAGAATTGATAAAACAAGAGCTTTGAGAGGTTAAGTCACTTGCTTACATCAGAAACACATTAATAATAGAGTTGGTATTGGGAATCAGGAAATCTAACTCCAAAATGAATTCTCTTTTCAATAAACTGATCCTCACACATGAGTCACACAGAATTTAAGAAATCATCACGTGTTATGCATATGTTTTGCATTATAAGTAGGGACTCATAATTCATATGCTTTTGTCTCTTCTAAGGCAATTAATTGCAGAAGAGATGTTGTCCAACAAAGATAGAAGAAATTTCCTCAAATGAATATTCACTAGATAAATGTAATCATAAGTTCAATCCCTCTCTCTGATTTTATTAACTTCAGTTGTCTGATCATGTTCTTTCTGTATATAACGCAAAATAGTTAGACACAGCCCTCCCCAATATATTTTAGGGATAGAGTGAATTCAGCCTTTCATCCTTTGATAGGGTAAGCTCATCATCCTCCATGAGATGTAATCTTTCCATATCCAAAGGGAATTGAGGTGACAAAGTATTGATATGATTACATGTTTAATTCAGGAAATAAATCCCACCACTCATGGCAGTTTCCACATTCACCTTTGCTTGAATAATGAGTACTTGTTTACATGTTGTCTCATCTTTTAGACTATCAGCTGCTTGAGATCAAACTGCATTTTGTCTCTCTTTTTATGCCCACATTGAATGTAGAAGACAATGTTCAGGAGATTGTACCTCAATTTTCACTTATCTCTAATTTTTAATTTTATTTTCTATTTTTTTTCCCTTCTTCGTCCAAGCATTACCAAATTGCCCATCCTTAAAGGTCTTCCTCACAGAATTTGCCAGTTATCAGATTACATCTTTTTAAATTTTTCTTAGTAAAACTCCCAGAATAAACTGTCGGCATGACTTGCCCCCACTTTCTCTGCTTTCACTCACTTCTTAGCCCTTTGCAGTCTTGCTCTTATTTCTCATTTCAATTGATTTATTTTTAGTTTTCAACATGCATTTCCACAAAATTTCAAGTTACAAATTTTCTCCCTGTCTTTGCCTACTGTCCACCCCAAGATAGTGAATCTACTTAATACCCCTTCTCCTATCTGTTCTCTCTTATATCTTCCCTCATTGACCTCCTAAACTTTCTAGTAGGGAAAAATAGATTTCTTTAGCCCAGTGCTGTATATCTTATTTCCTAGTTGCATGCTAAAAAAAAAAAAAATTAAACATTTGTTTTTAAAACTTTGATTTTCAGGTTCTTTCCCTTCTTCCTTCCCCACACACCCCCACTGGGAAGACAAGCAATTCAATATAGTTTGTACATGTGTATTTATGCAAAACATTTCCATAGTAGATATATTGTGAAAGACTAACTATATTTCCCTCCATTCTGTTGCACCACCCACTTATTCTATTTTCTCCTGTCCCTTTTCAAAAGTGTTTGCTTCTAATTACCCTTTCCCCCAGTCTGCCCTTCCTTCTATCATCCTCCTTCTTATCCTCTCCCTTGCTACTTTCCTGAAGGGTAAGATACTCAATTGAGTGTGTATGTTATTCCCTTCTTTAGCCAAATTCAATGAGAGTAAAGTTGACCCATTCCATTTCACCTTCATGCTCTTCCCCTCCATTGTAACAGTTTTCTCTTGCCTCTTTTATATGAGATAATTTACCCTGTTCTACTTCTCCCTTTCTTCTTCTCCCAATATATTTCTCTTTCATCTCTTAATTTTATTTTTTAGATATCATACCTGCCTTTTTAACTGATCCTGTGCCCTCTGTCTAATATATACAAGTGAACACATATACACACACATATATACATGTATACCCACTTACATATACCTCCTATATCTATATATTTATATCTGCACACACACACACACACACACACGCACACACACACACACAAACACATGTTCCCTTCAACTATCCTCATACTGAGAAAAGTCTTATGACTTACAATGGTTTTTCATGTAGGAATGTAAATAGTTCAACTTTAATAAGTTCCCTATAATTTATTTTTACTTTTTACTTTCTTATACTCCTCTTGCTTCTTGTATTTGAAAGTCAAATTTTCTGTTCAGCTCTGCTTTTTTCATCAAGAATACTTGAAAATCCTCTATTTCATTGAATGACCACATTTTCTCCTGAAGCACTATGCTCAGTTTTGCTGGGTAGGTGATTCCTGGTTTTAATCCTACCTCCTTTTACCTCCAGAATATCACATTCCAAGCCCTTTAATACCTTAATATAGATACTGCTAGATTGTGTGTTACCCTGATTGTTTTTCCACAATACTCAAATTGTTTTTTTCCTGACTGCTTTTTGTATTTTCTTCTTGACCTAGGAACTCTGGAATTTGAATATAATATTCCTAGGAGGTTTTTTTTTTTGGCATCTTTTAAAGAGGCAATCCGTGAATTCTTTCAATTTCTATTTTGCCCTCTGGTTGTAGAATATCTGGGAAATTTTCCTTGAGAATTTTTTGAAGGATGTTTTCTAGGCTCTTTTTATTTATCATGGTTTTCAGGTAGTACAATAATTTTTAAATTATTTCTCCTGGACATATTTTCCAGGACAGTGGCTTTTCCAAGAGATATTTTACATTTTCTTCTTTTTTTTTTCATTTGTTTGGATCTGTTTTTATAGTATCTTGCTTTCTCATAAAGTCATTAGCTTCCATTTGCTCCAATGTAATTTTGAAGAAATTATTCTCTTTGGTGAGTTTTTGAAATTTCTTTTCCATCTGGCCAAAGCAGCTTTTTAAGTTATTCTTCTCCTCACTGGGTTTTTGGACATCTTTTGCCATTTGAGTTAGTCTATTTTTTAATGTGTTATTTTCTTCAGTATTTTTTTGGGTCTATTTTAGAAGGTTGTTGACTGTCTTTTCATGATGTTCTTGCATCACTTTCATTTTTCTTTCCAATTTTCCCTCCACTTTTCTTACTTGATTTTCAAAATCCTTCTTGAGCTCCTCCATGGCCTGCAACCAATTCATGTTTTTCTTGGAAGCTTTTGATGCAGGAGTTTTGACTTTGTTGTCTACTTCTGGTTCCATGTTTTGATCCTTTTTGTGCCCCCCAAAATAGTCTATGATCTGATTGCACTTCCTCTGTTTCCTGATCCTGTCAGCCAATTACTTGATGTTTGAGATCTTTGCCATTGTACAACTCTGCTTCCAGAGCAGTGTCCCAAATTGTTTGGGTTTTCACAGTTGTCAGGGCTGTTGTCAGAAGTATGAGGAGGGCACCCCCTCTAAAGCCAGCACAACCTCTGGAACAGTGGCATTCCTCACCACAGGCCCTCCACCCAAGACTGCAACCCAAATCCAAGAAGGTCAAAAAAAGCAAGAGCAATTACCCACTGAATGGTTGCTGGGTCTCACTACAATCTGCAGGTCAGGAGCTCTGGAGGCATCCATGCAGCAGCAGTTGCAGCCATCCCACCACCTTGTACGTTTTGCCCCAGGGGCAGGGGTCAGACCATACTCTTCTCTCACCCAGTTCCATCAGAGCTCCCTACTGATTTTTTTTACTTTCTATTTGGCATTTATAAGTTGAGAAGTCTGGAAACCACTACAGCTGTGGGTGATTCACTCTACTGAAGTCTGCTCCAGCCATTCCATGCAACAGGTTGTGACTGCCCCAGGTCTGGGCCCACACGGCTTATGCCAGACTGTGTTCAGCTCCCAGCCTGGTGCAATAGACCTTATTGTCGGCCTGCCAGTTTGCCTCAGCAAGAGGTTTGATTTTCTCTGTCACTTTGTGGGTTCTGTAGCTGTAAAATTTGTTTACAGTCCCCCTTTTTTTAAATAGGCATCAGCAGTGGTTAGAGGGGGAACTCAAGCAGGTTCCTGCTTTTACTTTGCCATCTCCTCTCAGCCTCTCTGCAGTCTTGCTTTTACTACATCACTCAACTGAATCTATTCTGTTCTAGTTTACTCTTAATCTCTTGATTGAAGGATCAAATGGTCCTTTTTTAGTGGCCAACTTTATTTGCCTCTATGTTTCATTTGACACTGATGACCACTGTTTCATCCTGGTAGACATATCTGGAGCAGGTGGGGTATGGTTAAGGCAGATGAGAAAGAAGGAGCAGAGATCAGGGACTTGAGGGTGAGAATATCATCTTTTGCCAGTCTGGAGATCAGTATTGAGAACAATTTTTAAAAATTATAATATTTAAAAAATCTCTTAAGCTCTCAAGATTGTTGATTAATGAAAAGATTAACCAGAAATCTAGAGTATAGATAATAAAATAAGCTATTCACCTTCTGAAAAAGAGGTAATGGAACAATTAGATCTTCATTGTTGGACATGGACAATGTTGGACTTTGTTTTACTTGACCATGCATATTTGTTACAGGGTATTTTTTGCTTTCCTTTTTTGGAGTGGGAAATGGGGTGAAAGGAAAAGTAGAGTTAAAGATAGAGTTCTTCTCTCCTTCCCCTAAAATGTTATAAGTGAACAAAAAAAAAGCAAAGATAAGCAAGAAAGACTTGAAGATTACCACACTGCATCCCATGCACTTACAAAAATTAAGCTCTATATAATGATAATTTGCAACGTCATGTACAGTCCCCCTCTTCTGTTCTCATACATGTATATATATATGTATTTATATATATATATGTGTGTGTATACATGTATATATACATATATATAGTATTGTTTATATTACTTAAACTTTATGTAATTCAGAAGAAAAATAAAAATAAATAAAAGGGAAGATGGCAGAGTAAACCTTAAATCATAATACTAATATATTCACTTCTGAACAATGATAATATAGAACCCTGGAACAAATTCTAGACTAACAAAAGCAAAACAAAAGATGACATAAAGCATCTTTTAGTCCAAGAAATTTGGAAGATCACCAAGAAAGGTCTCTCTCACTTGGGTAAAAGGAGACAACAATCTAAGACAGGAAGTGATCCAGTATGCCAGCAGCAAGCCCCATCCAATTGAGCCAGCAAGATCCTGAGCTCCAGTGTAGCTCAGCAAACAAATACCTATCCTACCTTTAAGGATTCTCTTAGTATATAATTATGTTATCTGCAAAGAGTTATAAAAGTCTCTCCTTTGCCTATTCTAATTCCTTCAATTTCTTTTTCTTCTCTTTTTGCTAAACCTAACAGTTTTAGTACCATATTGAATAACAGTGGTGATAATGGACATCCTTGTTTTCATGGCTGATCTTATTGGAAACACATCTAGCTTCCCCCTATTGCATATAATACTTGCTTTTGGTTTTAGGTAGATGCTACTTACCATTTTAAGGAAAAGTTCATTTATTTCTATGCTTTCTAGTTTTTTTTAATAGGAATGGTAGTTATATTTTGTCAAAAGCCTTTTCTTCATCTATTGAGATAATCCTGTGTTTTCTAGTAGTTTTGTTGCCAACATGGTTGATTATGCTGATAGTTTTCTTAAAATTTAACTTGTATTACATTCCTGGAATAAATCCTACCTAATAAAAGTGTATTATTTTCAGGATAAGTTGTTGTAATTTTTTTTTGCTAATATTTAATTTAAAAATTTTGCCTCTATATTCATTAGGGAAATTGGTCTATCATATTCTTTCTCTGTGTTGTCTATTCCCAATTTAGGTGTCAGTACCACATTTGTACCATAAAAAGGAATTTGTTAGGATTCCTTCTTCACCAATTTTCCCAAATAATCTACACAGTATTGGAATTATTGGAATCTAATTGTTCTTTAAATATTTGATAGAATTCCCTTGTAAATCCACCTGGCCCTGGAGATATTTTCCTATGGAGTTCATTTATGGCTTGTTAAATTTCTTTTTCCGAAATTTGTTTATTAATGTATTTCAATTTTTCTTCTGTTAATCTTGGAAATTTATATTTCTGTAAATATTCATCCATTTTGCTAAGATTGTCAAATTTATAGAAGTAAAATTGGACAAAATAATTACTAATTGTTGTTTATAATTACTAATTATTGTTTCTATTTCTTGTTTACTAATATATTGGTACTCTGTTTTTATTAATGAAATTGATTAACGGTTTAGAATTTTTATTGGTTTGTTAATAAAACCAGCTCTTAGTTTAATTATTAATTTGATAATTTTCTTATTTTCAAATTTATTAATCTCTTCTTTGGTTTTTATATTTCTAATTTGTATTTAATTGGAGAATTTAAATTTGTTCTTTATCTTTTTCAGTTGCATGCACAATTCATTCATCTCCTTTTTCTCTATTTTATGCATGTAAGCCTTCACAGATATAAAACTTCCCCTAAGGACTATTTTCTCTGCATCCCAGAGGTTTTGGTATGTTGTTTCACTATTGTCATTCTCTTGAATGAAGTTACTGATTGTTTCTATGATTTCTTGGATTATTTTTTTCCAATTAATTTTTAGTCTATCTTTCCATGGCCCTTTATTACAAATAATTTTTATTGCATCATTATTGGAAAAGGATACATTTAATATTTGCATTTCTGCCCTGGATTGTGAGGGTATTATGCCCTAGTACATGGTCAATTTTTGTGCATGTGCCATGTACCATAGAAAAGAAGGTATTTTCCTTTTTATACCCATTCAATTTTCTCCAGAGTTCTATCATATCTATGCTTTCTAAAATTCTATTCACCTCCTTAGCTTCTTTCTTGTTTATGTTAAGGTTAAATTTATCAAGTTCTGAAAGAGGGTGGTTTAGGTCCCCAACTAGTAAAATTTTGCACTCTATTTCTTCCTGAAATATCCTTAATTTCTCCTCTTAAATTTTGGATGCTCTGCCACTTGGTGCATATATGTTTAGTAATGATATTGCTTCGTTTTCTATGGTGCCTTTTAGCAGAATATAGTTTTCTTCTTTATCTCTTTTAATAAGATCTATTTTGGCTGTTGCTTTGTCTGAGTTTATAATTGATTTCTCCAGTCTTTTACCTGTACCGCATGTGTATCCCTCTGTTTCAAATGTGTTTCTTGTAAACAACATATTGTAAGATTATGTTTTTTAATCCATTCTGATATCCACCTCCATTTTACGGAGGTTGAAGAAAGAAATTAGAAACTGAGATGAATGAAAACTCTGGTATAATGAAATACCTATTAATGTTGGTTTCCTTTATGTCAGAGAAAATCTTCGATATTTCAAGTAAAACTTAGAAATTTATATTGAACAATCCGTGTGGTTTATAGCCAAAACAATCAAATATAAAAGTTTAGATTTGTGCCAATTTAGATCTGCAAGACACCTTAGAAATTATCTGTTTCAGTTACCCCTTTTATATACGGGGAGAAAATGTGACCCAGAGAGGATAAATGACCTTTCTTAAATAACTAGTTAACGAGAGAGCAGGGGTTAAAACTTGACTCTTAGCCTGATCTTCATTCTACCACTCCATAATTCCTCTTTCCTGCTTCTAATGTAATTGGTTCATTTTGCCAGTGCAAATGAATTTTCACTCATAATGTCATCTCTATTCTAATGTAAAACTTTTAAGTACAACTTTGGAAAATATGGCACTAGAACACATGTAACCAGAGTGAGGTTGCTCACCCAAATACTCATAGGGTTGAAATTTACCTCTCAAAAGGTCAGAATCAAGCACAGGCTGAATTTCCTGATAAATTCATTTGTCCTAAAGGTTGATATAATCTACTGTCATTACATTTTCCTTTTGCTCCTTACAGCCCTGTGAAAATGGAGTATTTGCATTAGAACTGATATCTGGAATTCAGATGATATCTATGTATGGCTGCGATGAAATGGAAATAGAAAGTTTCCAAACGAATACTATTATTAAATAGAAATTTTTTTGACAGATTGTTATGGAAAAAGGACTCTACCCTTGCAAATGCATTTGTAGAAAAATAATCTTCTTTACAGTTTTATTCTAATTTCTCATTTTGTTATGAACTAATCATGGGCACTTAAAGATTAGGCCAGCAGAACATAAGTTCTACTACAGTAGAAAGCCTTTGCTTATGAACCATAAAGTTTCCATGTGTATCATTGGATAACTTTTGTAACTAACTTTAGAGAGGTCCTTAACAAAAGGATAGATATTTAAAAGATAATAAATATTTTAGAAATAGAAAATTATGAGAATATTTACTAAGGCCTAGAAAGATTGCTCTTCATTGGTGGGAGAGGAGTTATATGTACTGGTGAAATAAACTAAGATGCAGAGTTGGTATCAAATTTAGAGATTGTCTCCTAGAAGAAAAGTAACATAAAGGAATAATTAGCAATAAGTAGAGCAAGGATTAAACCTAGGTATATCCTCTGACACCAAATCCATAGTTCATTCAATTTACAATTATATATCTTTTCTTGAAAATTAAGATGCAATTGTCTAAAGTGACTAAGGGGTGGACTTCTGGGAGCCAAGAGGGCAGTCAGCAGTAAATTGCTGTAGCTCTCCCATTTCACCTTCAAACAACCACACGCTCATGCCCCAGAAAATATCCTGGAACAGCAGAGCAAGCAGAAATATGGGACTGAGCAGTCTATTAGCTCAGGAGACTTTGAAGATAGCAAGAAAGGTCCATTTCACTTTGGTAAAAAGGGAGTACATGTCCAGGGGAGGAAGTATGCCAGCAAAAACTCCAAGCTCAGCAAACCAGTGGGACAGCCTGAACTACAGTGTGGTAGAACAGGCAAAAGCCAATACCAGGACTCTATCCATGTACCTTAGCATAACTAAGGGAACCAGCAAAACCCAGCTCCAAAAATATACTTCAATCTAGGCTCAGTCAAATATTCATCCTCCAGGCAGCTTGACATCCAAGTGCTTAAGTACAGTTATGGTCAGGGAGGTGACCTCCAGGGGCTGGAACTCTGCATGTTTCGATGTTGCTCCAGGCAGGCAGGAGGGCATCATACATGTGTTGGACCATGCTTGCTTTAATACACATCCAGATGTTCAGGCATCCTTTAGCAGCCAGACTTCCACATGTGTCCACATAGCTCCTGGAAAATAGGTACCCATCAGCATGACAAAAAAATAGACCAGACCTCCACGGACTTCAGCATAGCCCTGGAGAAACACAGAAAATCTCCACCAAACCTCATCACATGCCAGACATCACTACTAGAACCCCAATACAGCAACAGGTAAACTGCCAGACCCCTACAGCCCTTAGCAGTGTCAAACACCCCCTTGCACCACACTCTTTACAAAGCACCATATAGAAAAATCCCCTGTGGGCCTCAGAGCAACATCAGCTTAGTGCAATGTAAACAACCAGAGCTTGCAGACACTGGCAGAAGAAATCTGAGACAGACTTCAACCTTGGTAGCAGAGATCAAATTTAAAAGTAAGGGAAAAGATTCCCCCTCCCCCCAAAAAAAGAGCAAAAAAACAACAGAAAAGAATCTGACTATAGAAAGTTATGGTGACAGGAAAGACAAAGACATAAACAAAGAAGAGAATAAGATGTCAAAACATCTGTGGGCAAAACCCCAAAGAAAAATGGGAAGTAGTTTCAAGCCCAGAAAGAACTCATGGAAGAACTCAAAAAGGGGTTTAAAAATCACATGAAAGAGGTAGAAGAAAATTGAGGAAAAAAATGAGAGTGATCCAAAAAGTTATGAAAAAAGAGTCAACAGCTTGGATGAAAAAGCTTAAAAAGTAAAATTGGCCAATTGGAAAATGAATACAAAAATCCACTAAAGAAGACAACTCCTTAAAAAGTATAATTGGTCAAATTAAAAAGAAAGTAGAAAAGTTAATTGAGAAAAAAACAGCAACAATGCCTTTAAAATGTAGAACTGGGAAAGTGGAAGCTAATTACTCTATGAAGCTTCAAGAATCAATCAAAGTCAAAATATTAAAAAAAAATGGAAGAACGTATAATATACCTCATGGGAAAAACAAACTGGAAAAAAGATCCTGGAGAGACAATCTCAGAATCAATGCACTACCTAAAAGCCGGCATCAAAAGGAGGACCCAGACAACATCTTTCAAGAAATTATCTGGGCTATACTTGATTGCATGCCACCATGGGTGTGGAAGGGGAGGAAAAGGGAGGGGAGAAAATTTGAAACTCAAGGGATTCTGGAATGGAATCTTGTAGAATAAAAGTAAATAAATCAATTAAAAAAAAAAAAGCAATTATCAAGGAAAACAGCCCTGATGACTAGAGGGCAAAATGGACATTGAAAAAAATCAACCAATCACCTCCAAGGAATATTATAACCAAATTTCAGAACTATCAATCAGGTCAAAGAAAAAATATTACAAGTGACCAGAAAGAAACGATTCAAATATCAAGAAGTCACAGTCAGGATTACACAGGACTTTTCAGTCACAACATTTAAAGACTGGATGTCATGGAACATGATATTCCAGGGGACAAAAGAGCTTTGACTACAACTAAGAATCCCTTACCCAGCAAAACCAAGCATAACATATTGAGAGGGAAATCCTCATTCAACAAAATAGAGGGATTTCAAGTGTTTGTAGAGAGAAGAACAGAACTAAACCAAAAATCTGACCTCCAATACCAAGACTGAAGAGAAGTCTAAAAAGTGAAAAGAAAATATAAGAGATACAATGGAGCTAAATTATTTACATCCCTACAAGGGAAGATGATACTTGTAATTCTTAAAAACTGTATCACTAATAGTATAGCTTGAAGGAATATACACAGACATAAGGTATGGGTATAAGATGAATTTAAGGGAATGGCATAAAAAATAAGAAATGAGGAAGAGGAGTACATTGGATGTAGAAGGAAGGGAGAGGTGGAATGCAGTAAATTATTTCACATGAAGAGGTGCTAAAGACTTTTACAGAGGAGGAAAAGATGGGAGGTTGGGTGACAATCATCATTTAAACCTTACTCTTTTCAGTATAGACTCAAAGAGGGAATAATATACACAATCAAGAGAATAGAGAAATCTATCTTACCAAATTGCAAATTCTAAATATGAAATATGAGATTGGAAATTAAAAAAAAAAAGCAAATCTTAAAATAATAAATAAATCTTG
>JAQQSV010006622.1:0-14228 GCA_028646515.1 Pseudochirops corinnae
GTGAGGGAGGGAGAGATCCCCCTCCCCATTATGCCATCCCTCAATCTGCACTCGCAAAACGAACACAAAAATTCTCGCTTCTCCCCTTCCTCCCCTCCCCATCAGCATACTCTTAACTCCGGCTTTTCAGAAACTACAACCCAAGCCAATGCATTCCCTACCTCCCCACCGTGAATAATCGGAAGAGACACGGTAACTCGGACATCAGAGCTTTTCTTTTTTGCAACCTAGACAGAGACCGTTTTGGAATTGGAAGAAAAAAAGCCCCCGCACTAACCTCCGAAATGCGATTAAAATAAAACAAAAAATTCGCAAGATCTCTCCTGCTTTCATATGATTACTTAAACCCTGGAAGTCGATGCGTTTGTTTGGTGGGGATGTGTGTGTGTGTGTGTGTGTGTGTGTGTGATGTTCTAGGCTTGTGGGAGTGAGAGTGTGTGTTGGGGGAATGGTGAGGGGAGGGTTGCAAGATCTGACACGTTGCAATCTGACCTTTTTGTGTGTGTGTGTGCGTGTGTGTGTGTACGTTTTGCATTGATCTTCCAGCTTGTTCGGACAGATTAAATAACCAGGTTTTTCTCTCAGACTCCCTTTCCCCCTCCCTCCCATCTTTTATTGTCAATGACTGCTCGGAGCCGAGCTGTGGCAAACGCATGCACCCGTTAGGGATGGTTATTCTGCTGACTGGGGGGGGGGGGGGAGGAGGTCGTGAGCTGTAGAGGGGAAAAAGCTAACACCCCCAAACCAAGGCCAGTAGACTGAATTTATCAGGAAGACTATTTACTTCCTTGCCTGCCCGGGCAGCTGAGTTGGAGACATCGTCTGGAAAATAAATAAATAAACCCACCTCCATCAAAACAGCCCAGACCCTAGCTCAACTATTGTTTCCTGCAAGATCATAAAGTTTCCTTTTACCATCGTCCCCTTGGCCAACTTCCTTACTGCACAAGGCCCTATTTTTTGGGGGGGGGGGGGACTCTTGAGGCTGAACACCGTAAGGCTTTTTTGTTTGTTGTTTTTGCTAGGGGTCGGGGATGGAGAGGAGAGATTAACACCATCATGCACTTGTGCCGGCAGCAGCCCCCGATTGTGTCTCAGGACGTGGGTCTCTGGAGAACAGCGCTCACGAAAAGGAAAAAAAGAGACGGTGGAGACAGTGCGAGAGCCAGAGAGACAGAGCGAGAACGCGAGAATGAAAGAAAGCAAGGAAGAAAGAGCAGGGTTTTGTTCTGGAATCCCCGTTCTCTACCCTCCGCTTCCAACTTTAGCCTGCTAATATACCCACCCCACCCAGATCCAAGCGATGGCAAAACAAACACCGGTCCGGCCAAGGAGACTCTGGAAAAAAAAAGACTAAAAACGACCTCACGGACATCCTGCTTAGTGCTCGGTTGTCAGCCAAACAACACTTTGCAGTTTTCTCCTCGGCTCTTCTCCACAGCCCCGGCAGACAGACACACAGAGACGCACACCCTTGCTCTCTCCCCCTCTCTTTGTTACATCCCTGTAAGCCCTGAGTGCCTGTCCCTTCCTCTGGTGTCAGTCGCTCACAGCTAGGAGCTGGGGGAGGGCTGGGAACGGGCAGCGGCTAGTTCGAGGGGCCAGGCGCAGACGGAGGAGGGCTAGAAGCTACCCCCCTAAAGCCCCAAACTTACTTTTGTTCTCCTTCTCTATCTGCTCCAAGTAGCTGGCGGCCTCGAGCAGGATCTGCACATTCTGCAGGAAAGTGTTGATATGTTTCTCCACCGAGCTCTCGCTGGTGTTGAAGATGTCACTGAAGGGGCACCTGAGTTGGGCTGCCACGGGTGTCCCAGGTTGGGACTGGGGTTGAGGCTGAGGCTGGGGCTCTGGAGAGGCGGCCGGCCCATCCTCCTCCCCGCATCTCGCCTCTTTCCTCGGCCTGCCGCGTTTGCCCATGGTGGGGGGGGGGGGGGGCGGAATTTCTGGGCTTCTGCTTCGGACGCTCTGGGAGGAGGCTTGTTGCTGCCAAGTGCAGGACAGGATCTGAGGAGAAGAAAATGTGGCCGCAAAGAGTCTCTCGCAGACTTTCCGAACCTCTCCTGGTTGCAGTTGTGTATGTCTGCGTGCGTGTGTGTATGTGTGCGTGTGTGTGCGCGCGCGGGTGTGCGTGTGTGTGAGTGTATGTGTGTGTATGAGAGATTGAATGAACCTACAGGACGACTGAGGCTCTCTGGCCCCTGGGTCCTAGCGCGAGCCATGTACATCCATCTGACCAGTAAGGATAAAATGTGGGGAAAGAAGCTCTGGATTGCCCCCCACCCTACCCCCAACCCCTTTCTGAATCCCTTCCTCAGGCGAGTTTTCAACCCGTCCCTCCACAGTCCTTCACGGAAATTCACCGCATTTGACACGAACTGGAAAAATCCATACGGCGACTGTTTGTGTACACCTGCACAAACAACACACCGCAGTCTGGAACTGGGCAGAATTAAAACCAACCTAGGTAATGGAGAACTACTCGCCACCCCCACCCCCACCCCTTCCTTTCTCACCTCTGAATGCTATTCCAAGGCTAGGTCTAGGTCACAGTCCTTTCAGTAGACATGTCCACCTCCTCTCATTCCCCCCACCCCCCATTTCAGTACAGGAGAAATAGCAAAGGTTAGTTTCGGAGTTGGATTTGCTTTCTTTTTCCTATAAATGCAGAGTTATCTTCTGATCGTAGGAAATGGGGTTGGAGAAGGGTATTTTTCCTGTTCCTCATATACTTGTCATCCCTAGCCCAAGTTGTGCAAAGATCATCTCTGGGATTCCCTACTGTCACATAATCATAGAATCTCCGAGTTGGAAGGCACTTCAGAGGTCATCAAGTACAACCTGTTATCCAACATCCTTGCCTGGTCATCCCGACTCTGCCTGCAACCTCCATGTATACAGCCCCCTTCCAACTAAATTGTAGTTGTTTTGTTTTTGCTTAACTTTATACAAGTTTCTCCACCCCGGCCCGTAACTATCCTTCCCCGCTCCTCCCCCCCCCCCCCCCCATGTAAGAGTTTTGAGGGCCGGGCGTTTTTTTTCTTCTTTTTCATGTCAGCACGTATTACAGTACCGGGAACATAGTAGGCGCTTAAAAATAATTGTTGAATGAATTGGGGAGGCAGCTTTTGCCTTCGTTGATAGAAATAGCAATCCCCCTCTCCCTTTCCCATCCTGTTAGGGCTTTCTTCGTCCTCAAATTATCATACTTTTAACTAATGATAAATGTTGTGGCCCCCAGTATAATATACTGAGGTCAAGTTTTTCATTTTGACTTTGTATCCCTATCCTCACCCCACTCCACCCGTACCCCCACCTAGTACAATTCCTTGCACACAGTAAGTGATTAATTTTAAGTGCTTAAGTATATTGAATTGACCTATTGTTTCTGAGGACTACTTACTGCTACTTGTACCCAGTCAAAGTTGTCTGTAGCTGTAATTGTTAGAAAGTTCTTCCTTATGTTGATCTCCAGGTAAATTCCTAGTGCTGTCTTCTGGAACCACAAATAAGTCTGCTGCTTTTTCCATGTGACAACCTGTCAAATATTTGAAAACAGCTCTTCTATCTTTGATAAGTTTTCCTTTCTCCAAGTTAAACATTCACAGTTCTGCCAACTACTCTTCATGGTGCCCTCCTCTTCCCAGTAGACTTAGTAGACCTAGTAGAAGTACATGCTCTTCATCTAGCTTGTCATTTTGGGGGTGAGGGATGGGGAGGGTATCTGGATCTAAGGTTTTATCCTGTGTGGGGAAGCTAGCCTGTAACTTGGAAGCCAAGAAAATTGCCTAGGGGCACTGAGATGTTAAGTGCCTAAATCTTAATCTCTTAGCCAGGATGCATCTGGTAAGAATTCAAAGTCAGGTATTCTTTTTTGTTTTTTGGGTGGTTTGTTGGTTTGTTTTTTTTTTTTTTTTGCTTTTTGGAGCTGGGAGAAGGTTGGAAAGAGAGTTAAGTGACTTTCCCAAGGTCACACGGCTGGTAAGTGTTAAGTGTCTGAGACCAAATTTAAACTCGGGTCCTCCTGACTCCAGGGCTGGTATTCTATTTACTGTGTCACCTAACTACCTCCAAAAGTCAGGTCTTCTTGGCTCCAAGGTGGGTAGGCCTCAGGTTTCTTCTCTATCTTGTTTTTTTTCCCCTCACTTTGATACAAATCTGTGATTTCTTTGGTATGAATCTGTGATTTCTTTGGTATAGGAAACTTCCAGTAAGGAAAATACCTTCTGCCAATGCAAATCATCAGTCACTCTGAATTTATAGCTGGTCTGCCATGCCAGTTGTGTGTGTGGTGGTGGCAATGGGAGATTAAGGTAATTTTCTTAGGGTCATATTACCAGTATGTGGCAGGGGTAGGATTTGAATCCAGGTCTTTCTGAATCCAAGTTCAGGTCTTTAACCATTATGGCATACTACTTCTCAGTATCTCTCCTAGTATATGTCTTGCCTTCCTTCCTTAAAATTAGAGGTCTTTGGGTTGGTTGAGAGGAACATAAAGATTAAGCTACTCAAAGAGAAATTTGGGAGCCATCAAGCACTTAATTTACTTTTACACTCCATCCCCATACTCCTCCCTGTTAGTGCTTTTCCCTTCCTCAAATTGTCATGCTTTTACTTATCTGTATAAATATTGTAACCGCAGTACAATATCCTAAGGGCAAGGACTGTTTTTTCATTTTGTCTTTGTATCACCCCTCCTCCCACCTAGCACATGATAGGTACGTAATAAATGTATATTGGATTATACTGTTTCTAAGGGCCACTTCCACCTCCCCTAGTCCTTATTGCTTCTTCTACAAAAATGAATAAGGGTCCAGGACCGTTGGCCAAGGTATTCTCCCATACTTGCTCCACAGCAGACCTGAACATATCCCATTAGTGACTACTACACTGTCATTTTTGCCAGTGAACTCAAATGAAGGCTGATTTTCTTTTCCCAAACTAGAAGTCTGGCTCTTTTGTACTTCTTAGTGTGTGACCAATGCCCCTAGGAAGAATAATCCGCACATACGCAGAAAACAACTCTGTATTTCTGTTAGGAAAATCATCATATAAATTCATTTAAGAATTGTCACCCAAGTGACATTTTTATAAGTATTTGCCCTGAAAGCTCTTATTGGAAATGGAAACTTTATGAAAAAAGATGAGAGGAAAATTGTTATATACCTAATTATACTATGTATATTGAATATGGAAACACTAATTGAGTTCTCATGAAATTCTTATACAGTTTCAAACTGGAATAAACTTAAACATAAATTTAAAAGCTACCTAAAAGAAAACTTATTTATGATTAGAACAACTCTGTGATGCAATTGTACTTAACCTATTTGGCACTTAGTAAACTTTTAAACACTATATAAATCCTAGTTATATTATCATTATTGCTATCACTGCCACTACCACCACTATTACTACTACTGTTACTACTGTTACTACTACTACTATTATTACTATTGCTAATACTAATGTTACTGCTGCTAGTGATGCTGTTGGTATTACCACTGTTACTGTTATTACTACTACTGCAACTACTACTTCTACTACTGTTGTTACTATTACTACTACTATTTCTACTATTGTTGTTACTACTACTACTACTGGTACTACTACTACTACTATTACTTCTACCTGTCTAAAAAATGTCAATAATAGATGAGAGGATAAATTAAATCCTAGTGAATAGAACAACTGTCTGTATCAGCACTGAGGAAAAAAAATTCCCCACTCATTTCTGGAGATTATGGGCTCTACTAACATTGTACTCTAACGACTACAGTTTGAATGTTTAAAAATATACAAAACTTTTATGAAGACCCTGTGTCAACATGTAGAACAGCCTATTTAAAACAGACCTCTTCCTAAATCATACCGAGTCAGTGGGGTTTGTTAAAAATGAAACTAGGTTTTCCCAGCCCCAAGTGCAAGGAGGAATGGTGAGGTTGGAGGAAAAACCTGCTTTTGCTTCAGTGATCTTAGGGATGTACAATCCATGGAAATACAGATTGTACATGTGCAAATATCTAGTTATGTCAGCACACACTCCCACAATGAATCCTTGAGTTTCTTTGTTGTTTTGAAACTGTCCCTTCCCATCTTTCAAAGGTTTGTGGGCTAGAGCTGGCCTAGTAGGAATCTGTGAGCCAGGCCACAGATCTGACCAAGGCCAAGAGAAACAAAGACTAGTAGAAAATCTACAAAAGGTGCTGATTTGCACTGTCCCACAGTCAGCCGAAGCTTAGTCCCCAAGATTATTCTCTTGGAAAAATGATACTATTGGTGCCAGATCAAGTCTCCTTGTCTCACCCCATCATCTGAATATTGTTTTTTGTTATTCTGCAAGTCTATAGCCTGGAACCATGGCAGCACAAGAGTCACCATAGGGGCAAGAGTAATGTCTGTTTGTATTTCAAAGCCCAGCTCTGTCCTGCCCTAAAATTTTCCATATGTTTAGTATAGTATAGTTCTATTGAATAGATTCACTTCTGGAATTCATGTGCAGGGTGACTAACATGCCAAGGTCTCTTGCAGCTTTGTTCTTTGTTTGTCTTTCTTTTTTTCCTTCTCAAAGCCCATCAAATGTTAAATGATATTAGCATTGCATAGGTCTCCTCCCCTTCCCCAACCAAAAGATTTCTGTAATGAAGTCAGCTTGGACACAGGGAGTGTTGTTAAGTGGGTGACTCACTGGTTAGATAACAGGGTGCTGGGTTAGGGTCTTTGATCCCATTCCCTCTTTACTCTGTTTTTTTGATGTAGTTTTTGAAGCATTCTGAACCTCGGTTTCATAAACTCTGAATTTAAGACTAAATGGACCATTTTGGGAATGGAATATGAATTTCTGTAACTGGAGGAAGGGGCATAGGACAAAGTAAGGAGAAGATGAGAAAGTGGCCTGATAAGAAGAGCTACTTGAAAACACTTGAACTATTTGAAAGGAAAATCTTGATGGAAAAGCACCGCGTGCCTAGTTGCAGATGCTCCCCAAGGGAGCAGAGCCGGCTTCTGATACTTGCTCAGCCTAGTTTGTTTCCCAGCCTTTTTTCTCTTTGTTTGCCTTCTTTGCTTTCTTGGTAATATTTTTTCATCAACCTTGTTTGCATATTAAAGCAAGATTGTTCGCTGTTGTATTTCTCCCCTCTTTTCCCCCTAGTAATTCTATACTCACACATCAAAGGAGTTGTTTTGCCTGTAATTATGCCTTTATGTACACAGAGGCAGGTTAATTACTGAAAAGGAGATAGGAGAGTTTCCACTGAGACCTCTCCTTCTTGCATTCAGATGGGATACAGTCACCTGTTTAGCTCTGACAAGATAGTTTTTTACTTTCCTGGGCTTTCTAACCAAGCTCAGTTCTTCCCTACTTTTTTCCATTCTTGCACACAATAGCACTCTCTCTGTCTCTGTCTCTCTCTCTGTCTCTGTCTCTCTCTGTCTCCCTTTCTCTCTGTCTCTCTCTCTTTCTCTCTCTCAGTGTCTTTCCATCCAGGGCAATCTGGACTCTGCCCTGCACCCTTCACTGTTGCTTGGCAAATGTTAGGGGGAACAATGTTTCCCCTGTCTCACTAAAGCACCAAACTTCTGGCCACTTTTTGCTTGGAAAGGAAACCTTTCAGTGAACCAGTCAAGAAATTGCATCAGAGTTCTAGGACTGTGAGCATTTGTGAATCTCCCTGTGGTTCTCCTTTCAGTTTCATTGTCTTTGTATATCCAAGTATGTGGATGGAACTTTAAGAACTAAAAAAACCTCCTAGGATTCCTAATATTGTTGCCCCTGTCTGAATCAGGAATAAGATACAACTATATGGATTTGGTTCTTCCTATAGCTATAACCATATACTTTCCAGCTCAGATCCCTTCCCTGGACAAGGCATTAGGGCATTTAAAAGACTGAAGAGAACAAAGAGTCTCTGCATTAGCATAAGAACTCAGTTTTTTTGTTTCCTGTTTACTAGTACCCTGATTCCTGGAATCCCAGAATTCTAGAATCAGAAATCTCAGAGATCATCTAGTCTAAGACTTACTTGAAGCTTCTACAATATGCAAACAAATGGTAGCCCAGCCTCAACCTGAACATTTTGAGTGACAGTAGACTCTGTTTAGCCTAGACATTAAAGCGAGCTTAGCATTCATTCAGTTAAATCCGTACCTGAGCAGGAATCCTTTTCTTCCCAACATCATCATCCAATTTTTGCTTAAACTCCCTCAGTGATGGAAAATTCACTATCTACTGAGGCAGCCCATTTTACTTTTGGACAGCTCTGACTGTCAGGAAGTTTTTTCTTATTTCTTAGTTGAAATGTGCCCTTCTGTAAGTGCCATCCATTCTTCATAGTTCTGCTCTCTGAGACTGTGCAAAATAAGTCTAATCATTTTCCATATAATAGAGCCCTTCAGATTCTACAAGATGCCTATCACCTTTCTCTTTCCCAGAAATCTTTCCTTCCTTAGGCTAAACATCCTCAATTCCTTGAATGATTTTACCTGTCTTCCTTATTTAAAAGGTTTTAAAAAATATAACTCCTAAAAAACAGTACAAATAGCTTTATATGTATTTTTGTGCTTGCTTTTAAAAAAATACGTTTTTATGAAACCTTTTATTTTTACACTGCCTGTATTTCCTACTGTATCTCTCTCCCCAACCCAGTCCAGAGAGCCATCCTTTATAATCATAACTACAGGATTGGACAATGAAGGCACAGTCCTGGAAGCAGGCTCCCTAAAGTTCTGTTATAGACTCTGGGGGTCCTTATTCCATATCCCACTGGCACAGACAAGTCAGTTCCCCAGAGCATGGCTGTTTACTTCCCTCCTCCCAGGATTTTAGGGCTACCATTGAGAGGCAGTGGGGTTCTTCTAATATTGTAAACTTAAGCTACCATTCTGCTGTTTCCCCTCGATATCAATTGTTAATATTGCTACAATATTAGCCAATTAACACCAATTAACTTTTACAAAAGGTATTTACTGAAAAAATATGGCAAGAACCAAAGTATAAGATCATTCCCCTAAACCAAGTTATATATTCCTCCTTGTACCTCAATCTCTGGGGAGAGTGAGTTCAAACCTAAAGTGATTGCTACAAACATTTCCATCATCAAGTTCACTTCTAGGTGAGACCCAGCCAATGGACTTTTTGATTCATGGCTTGACTGGATTCTCCAGGTCACTCCTTGATGCTATCTATGCTCTTCACTAGACTCAGCTGCCAGGAAATTCTCTTATGGACTTCTACATCTGGATATTTGGTGTCTCTTCTAACCTCTTAGGATTTCAGGAGACCTTGTACAGATGGCAAGAAGACACAAATAGGAGGCAGCCCAGTCCTAGATGTAGGCTTGCCTAGGAGGCCATGTGCTCAAATGCAGGTCCAGAGATATGTAGAGGAAGGAAGGGTTCCCTTCTATTAGTTTTCTGGAGATGAGAGAGGCATTTTCCTTGCAGCCAGTGGGAAGGGAAAAAAAAAAAAGATCTTTATTTGGGAAATTAGTGATTTTTTGTATTCATACTTAGTTTTGGCTCAGCAGTTCAGACTTTTTTTCGTCATTCAGTAAGCAGACAGGAAACAGCTACCCAGGACATGCTCTGAATGGAAGAGTTAGACCCCTCTTTTAAATGTCATCACAGTTTTCCAAAAGCAGGTCTTTCAAGGCTCCATGTGGACTGTCATTAGGAAAAGCCTAGATCCTAAATTACCAGTTCCCCTATTAAAGAAGAGGAAAAAAAAAAAGAAAAAAGTTCAACATAACTAGCCAACATATTGGAAAAGTATGACTTTATAATGTAGTGTTCTATACATAGAGGTCTTCCACCTCTACAAAGAAGATATCTTCTCACATCTCTTCTTTGAGGCCAAGCTTCATAATTTCACAGTAATCAGTTTCAATTGTTTTGTCATTGTTTTTTCCATTTAAATTGTTGTACTTATTGTTTATGTGGTTTTTCCGGATCTACTCACTTCACTTTTCATCAGTTCATTAAAGTCTTTCCATGTCTCTTTGTATTCATCATATTCACCTTTTCTTACATTCTTATACCAAATTTTTTTCTTAGCCATTCCTTAATTGATAGGTATGTATCTATTGTCTAGTTCTTTGTTTTTTCTTTCTTTTTTTTAAAATTATGCATTTAGCAAACAACAAATATAAAACAAGCATTTCCGTTAATATTTGGACAATAAGAGAGGATTTTGCACAAATCTGTGAATTTCTCTTATACAGAACTTTCTTTTTATTTTTTAAAGTGCACAATAAATTAAAAATGTAACTTTGAAAGCTGTCAGGCTTGTCTTTCATTCCTTATGGCCTTCTTTCTTTTCTCTTCATTTAGAGGGAGGGTAACCAACCTTCCTATTGCTGGATTTCCTCTACCCTATACCTCTGCCTCCTTCATTAAAAAAAGAAAAGAAAGGAAAACCAAAATCTATGTAACAAATATATATATATATATAGTCAAGCAAAACAAAGGCACATTGGGTATATCCAAAAAATGTGTGTGTCATTTTGCATCGTTAGTACATCACCTCTATGTCAGGAGGTGGGTAGCTTGCTTTATCATCAGTACTCTGTAATCATCTTGAATAGAGTTCTAAAGTTTTTCAAAGTTGTTATTTTTAACATTTTTGTTGTTATTGTATAAATTGTTCCTTTGATTCAGTTCACTTTACTCTTTATCTGTTCATACAAAACTTCTCAGGTTTTCCTGAAACTATTTCTTTTGTTGTTAAAAAAAAAATTGCTCAGTAAATATTCAATTTTGTTCACTTATTATAATTTGTTCAGCTATTCTAGCACCTCTTTAGTTTCTAGTTCTTTGCAGTTACAAAAAGAGGTGCTATAAATACTTTTTGTACCAATAGGTCATTTTCCTTTCCATTTGAGCTCTTCGAGGTATCTGAATCAAGGGTAAGCATGGTTTAGTGACTTTTTAGGAATAGTTCCAAATTGTTTTCTAGAATGACTGGATCAATTTATAACCCTTCCAACAGTGCATTAACAATCTTAGTACAATGCTGCTACATATAAGTACTTAATACATGCTTATTGTTGGATTATTTTTCTTGATGTTCTAGATATTTATTTTGTTCCCCTAAATGACTTAGGTTATTTTGTCATTTTACTATATGTCTAGCTTTCTTTGATTGGAATAGCATAAAATTTGTAAACTAACACAGTTGTCATTTTAGCTTTACGACCTGTTTGTTGATTCATTCATTATTTAGGATTTAATTATTAAATCCCCATTTGGGTAAGATGTTTTTTGCTTGAATTTTCTCAGTTGGTTATTCTTTTAATTGTTTAAAGGTCTATAAATGAAGTATTTAGTATTTCTGTTTTGGCAATTTTCCCAAGCACTACTATTTGCCATATGGAGCAGAGAAATATCTATCTATCCATCTCTCTCTCTCTATCTACCTATCTGTATGTGTATGTATATATGAGTGTGTGTGTGTGTGTCTTTGTATATTCCTTAGCAGTTTTATTCAGAATGGACCATAAATATCTATTTCACCAAACATTTGTGCAGGTCTATGTTTTCCTTTATTTATCTTTCCATTATATTTGTCCATCTCTGAGAAAGGAACATTAAATTCTCCTACTACTGTTACTGTCTTAGTCTTTTTGGCAGTTAAATAATTTTTTTCCTTTATGAATTTAGATATCATGCCATTTGGTACGTGTATGTTTAATGTCAATAATAGTTTGTTATCTAGGATTTGTTTAACCATAATATGCATTTTCTTATTTATGCCATTAATATTCGAAATTTTGGTCTTGCCTTTTCTGACAGCATGATTGTAAATCCTTAGTTTTTGGATTCACCTAATGCATAGGAAATTTTGTCTTAGCCTCTCATTTTGCTCTTATATATCTTTGCTTTTTAGATATGTATTTGTTTAAAGTAACAGATTGTGGGGTTTTGTTTTTTTATCCATTCTACCACACTTTTTCATTTTAATGGATTACTTATTTCATTCACATTTAAAGTTATGAGCATTGGTTTTATGTTTTTCTCCATTTGTGTTTCTACCATTGCTTTTAAAAATATTTTTTAAAATACCTTTAATCTTTTAAGTCAAGACTTTGTTGCTACAATTAATTTTGCTTAAACTATTTTAATGCAACCTTATTTCTTTTTTTTAAATAAGTTTTTTTTAAACTTTTTTTTGGAGGGGGGAGGGCAGGGCAATTGAGCTTAAGCGACTTGCCCAAGGTCACATGGCTAGTTTTGTGTTAAGTGTCTGAGGTCGCATTTGAACTCAGGTTCTCCTGACTCCAGGGCCAGTGTTCTATTCACTGCGCCACCTAGCTGCCCTTCAGCTCTTTTTTCTCTGTTACTACTCCTTACTCCCATTTATCAACTCTTTCTCTAGTTTTGGAGATTTTACTTAAATTGATGGTTTCTTTTTCTTCTGTCATCTCTTTATCTCACTTATTCCTTTTTTCTCCTGTCAGTTACTTGGTTAGTTTAAAATCCTCTTTCCTTTCCTCACTTCTAACTTCTTTTGTTTGTTAAGTCTTTTCCCCTATGGCTTTTTCTTAAAGGAAAAAAAAATCTTTGCTTTGCTTTCTTCATTGTCTTCCTTTTCTGTGTATTTCACAATTTTATTCTCTGATTCCTAATCAATATTCTTCTTATTACTTTTTCTTCTTTGTGTTGCAAATTGAGTTAAAGCTTCTGAAGTACTGGATTTGAGTTCTTTTTTCTAATTAATCTCTCTATGATTACTTTTATGGATTTTGGCTCATCGTTCCTTTCTTCCCATTCCTCCCTTCTGTTAGTTCTCCTGTTATCACTGCATTATCCTTTAGCTTCTCTTCTAAGAAACTATGTCATTACCCCTTTACTGTTTACCCATGGACTTAACAAAGTTACATTACCCCTTTCCCTCTGTCCTCTCTTTTCCCTTGTCCCATTTATATACTCTTTGATACTGCAGTCTTTTCCCACAAAATAACTTGAGTCACATCACGAGCTGTGAGATTTAATACTTTCTGTTCCTCTACCTTCACTTCTCCTATTTCTTTAAATTCTGCTTACATCTTTATCCTCTTGTGTATTCCTAGGGGGAAAAAAAATCTGTTGTTAACCTTCCTGTTTTTTTTAGTCTATAGCTGTCTTTTCTTTTTTTTGAAAATAACCTTTAAATATAGGGTAATTTAATAAATTACTTATTCTTTCCTTGGTAATTGTACTTATTTACCTCTTTTATATTTCTTTTGTTTGGGGCATTTTGCTCCTGTCTTGAAGTTTTGGTTGCAGGAATGCTTCAAATGTCTCTCTTTTGTTGAATGTCAGTCTTTTTTGTTGATGATAATGCTTAGGTTAACAGCATATATTATTATGGGTTACAGCTTAAGCTCCTTTTCTTTTTGGAATATAGTATTCCAATTCCTTCTGTGGTTTCTAGTAGGCATGGAATAATCTTGTATTATTTGAATTTCCTTACTTTTATATTTAAAGGTGTTTCTCTTGACCACTTGCAGAATTTGTCATTGAAATTATTGAATTTAATCATTATATGTTTTAGAGTTTAAAGTATGGAATTGGTTCCCTGTAGCTCCCAGGAGCCATGTGTTGATTCTATTGATTGGTATTTCATTTTCTGTACTCAGAAATTCTGGGAAGTTTTCTTTATTTCCTGTATTAGAATATTCAAGCTTTTTTATTTATCATAATTTTTTGGGATACATATGGTACTTAAATTGTCTCTGGGAATCCTATCTTTAGTGTCAGTGGCTTCCTCATATAGAGATCTTGCTTTTTTTTTTTTAACATTGTTATCTTTTTTTAATCTTCTGCCAGATTTCCCTTTGCTTCAGTATTCCATTCTAGATCTGGTAATCTCTTTTTCACTCCTTTGGAAATACTTTCTACTATGGATTCAATCTTTTTATTCTGATAATTTTGAGTTTTTAATTACTGCATTGAGAACTATAACTTCTAAGACACACACACACCTATTTATTCCTAATTTCTCCTCTCATGTATTTCATTTCTCTTTTGAGCCATTTGCTTTGTAATATCTAAGAGAATTTTGTAATATTTTTGAGAATTTAGTACCCATACTTCCTTCTAGTTTTAGGACTTTTTTTTTCTTTCTTTTTTTTTAAATTTTATTTTAGTTTGCATCATTCATTTCCACAAGATTTTGAGTTATACATTTTCTCCCCATCTTTCCCCTACCCACCACCCCAAAACAGCCATCCCAGTGTATCCCCCCCGCCCCC
>JAQQSV010006623.1:0-14228 GCA_028646515.1 Pseudochirops corinnae
CATGATTTTCCTGCAACATTCTTATTTCTCTTCCCAATTTTTCTTCCGCTTCCCTTATTTGGTTTTGAAAATCATTCTTCAGCTCATCTCTAGCTTTAAGGCATTCTTCATGTTTATTGGAGGCCCCTGGTAGGGATGCTCTGGCTGCACTCTCCTCCTCCCTCTCTCTCCCATGATCTTTCTTTTCCCCAAAGAAGGAATCTAGGGTTTGGGTGCTGTTCTTACTTTGCTTCTTATGCTTATTCTTACTCATGGTTGGTCAGTCCGTGATTTTTAAAAAAATCTCTGTGGGGCTCTGCTTCCAGAAGGGAAAGCTCTATCTCAAATCGCTGGGGTCCTCCCGGCTGCCGTAGCTCTCAGGAAAGTGCTGGGACCCTTCCTACTTACTTCCGGCACGCTGGATAGTGAAGACTCCAAGACTGGGGCCCAAGACTGCGATCTGGATCCAGGCCGTTCAACATGAGAGCACTGACCTCAGAACAATTGCTTAGTCCCCCTGCTGTCTGTAGGCCGTGGGCGGGAAGCTGCAATGTGGAGGCAGGTGCAAAACCTCTGCCTTTCGCTTCTCTGCTCTGGAGGCCTTTCGGCTGAACTGCTCCTCCCTCCCAACTTCGCAAGTCCCATTGACCTAGTTCTGAAAGCTGCTCACAGCTGCTGCTAATCCGCTCACCGCTCCTCTCCTCTGGCCGCCCCTGGGGCTCAGCAGCAGCTTCAGGCCAGGCTGGTTTTGGTTCGCAGGGCTGATATGGTTCCTCGTAGCTGAGCTGACTTTAGTGGGAAGTATCTTTGTGTGCGTTTTGGAGTTCTAGGATTGGTTTAGAGTTCTATTCCATGGGTATTTTGGGGTGGCTATGTGAGAGCTGTGATATGTTGCTGCTGCTACGCCACCATCTTGGCTCTGCCCCCTCAATATATTATTATATTATATATATAATATATATTATGTCCTTAAAGGACATCTATTTATGTTGAAGATTATCTACTATGGAAAGGAGTGGTTAACTGCTGCAACATGGACACAATCCCTATATTATGTCTTTGTTAAATCAGTAAAAAGAAATCCCATCTCAAATGGGTCTTCAGCCACTTATCCTATAGCACTATATGAGCCTTCATGGTCTTGCTTCATTCTTAAGATTTCTCTAATTCTGAAGTTGGTTTCGTCCCTTACAGTTCTGTTGTACATTCTCCTCTTACTTATCTGACATTCTTCCTCAGGTTCCTTTGTTGGATCATCATTCATGTCCTGTCCCCTCTCTGTTTTTGTGCCCTAAAATTCTTTCTTGGGCCCTCTTCTCCCTTTGCCTTTTCCCTTGGTGATCTCATCAGCTTATATAAGTTCAAAGATCATTTCTATGCAGATGATTCCCATATCTATATTTCTACCACCTTACCATTCAATTGACCTATTGCAATAACCTCTTAATTGGTCTCTGCCTCAATTCTTTCTCTTTTTCCCCCACAAAACCTCCAAAATGATTTTCCTGAAGCACAGATCTAAGTATGTTACTACCAAACTTGGTAAACTCCCCATGTTCCTGTAATTCCTAAGATAAAAATATACATTTATCTGATGGACATTGAAGCTATTTGCAATCTCGCTCCAACCTATCTTTACAGCCTGATTATATGTAACTCTCTATCATGTACTCTCTAGTCTAGGCAGACTGTCCTTGGTGCTCCCCACACACAATGCACCATCTCTTGCTTCTGTGCTTTGGTGTTGGTCATTCTCCCATGATGAAAATGTATTCCTTCCCCATCTTTGTCTCTTGGAATCCCTAGTTTCCTTCAAAGCTCAGCTTAAGCACCACCTTCTCCATGAGACTTTTCCTGATCCCTCCCAAGGACTAGAGTCTCTGCACCAGAACTACCTTGTACTTACTTCATATATATATATGTATATATATATATATATATATTATATGTGCTGTCTTCCATGATAGTATATAATTTCCTTCAGGGTTATTTCATTTTTTTTTCTTTATAAAGCCATCTCCTAGAACATTGCCTGCCTGGCACCTCATCAGTACTAACAAAGTGTTTGCCAGTTTATTGAGTGGTCAGATGAGCCTTGACATATCCACTTTCCCCACTCACAGTGTGATGTTTTATTTTCAATAGGAGTACATGCTTTACCTTCTTGGGCTGGAGCAGAGAGCGGAGGAGCAATTTCTTGAGCATTGGCTGAATCCACACTGCAAGCCACACTGTGATAGGAATCTGGTCCATCCTGTCTAATAGTTCTCGAATTCTCAGGTATGCTCTCTCCCAGAATGCTTTTCTCCCAGTAGGCTCATTTATGTGAATTTTTCTCTCTTCTTTTTGCTTATCACTGTTTCTCTCCTATTCCCCTAAAAAGGGGAACATTGGTACTTGAGAGGGGAAAGTAAGTCAGTAGCTGGTATGTTTTGTCATTCTGTGTAGTAGGTGAGATACGTGCAGAATCTTGCGTATTATCTTGGATGGTAAAGAGAAAATGTGCATTATTTGTGTTATACCTTAGTTGTTTTCCTGGCTCCAAATTTCTTCCCTCTTTAATCCTTTCTTCACACAGCTGCCAAAATATAAAGTAGCTCTGACCAGTTCTGAGTAGTTCTGACCAGCTCAAAAATCTTCAGTGGTTCCCCATCACCTGTAGGAGAAAATACAGATGCCTCAGCCTTGCATCTGAAGCCCTTCATGAAACCCCAGCCCCCCTTCTCATTATTCCCTTTCACAAATTCCACCTTCCTGTCAAACTATACTACTTACTATTTCCTTGGTCTTTGCACAGCCTGTTTATCTGCCATACCTAGAATGTACACCTTCCCCAACTCAACCTTTCAGGGAATTTACCTTCCCCTGAGGATCACTGGATCATAGATACAGAACTGGAAGGGATCTCAGAGGTAATATAGTCTAAAATTTCCATTTTACAGATGAAGAAACTGAGACCCAGGGAAGTGAAGTGACTTGTGCATGGTTACGCAGATAGTAGGCATCAGAACACAAGTTCTCAAACTCCATTGTGCCATTAGTTAGTCAGTCAGTCAATAAACATTGATTAAGTGCCTACTGTGTGCCAGGTTCTGTGCTAAGCACTGGGGATACAAAAAGAGGCAAAAGACAGTCCTTGCCCTCAAGGAGCTCACAATCTAATGGGAGAGACAACATGCAAACAAATCTGTACAAACAGGATATATACAAAATAAATACGAGATAAGTAAGAGAGGGAGAGCACTAGAATTAAGAGGGGTTGAGCAAGACTTATTGTAGAAGGTGGGATTTTAGCTGGGACTGAAAGAAAGCTGTTGTTACCGTGCTACCTTCTCCAGAGAGCTTTCCTGAATTCCCTGATTTCTAGTGCCTTCGTCTTCCTGAGTGGGTTTATCTCATATTACACTATCTAGGCACATGTCATATCCTCTGTTAGCAGGTACACTTCTTGAAGATCAGGACTGTTTCTGTCTTCGGATTATCAGCATTTGGTGCAGTGCACTGTAGACAGCAAGCATTCAGACGTTTACTGAATCGAATGATATTTTGTTGGTTGTCGACTGTAGTTCAACATTTAAAAATCATTTAAAAATTATCCATAGCATTGATTCTTGCCTGACTGTAGAATCGTTTTTCTGGAAGGCTCTAAAAATAGACTAGACAAGCATTTGCCTTGGGTGACTTTGAAAAAGCTCCAGAACTCAGGGGACTAACCTTTAAATTTTGTGCAGATCCATGGAGGAACGACTGAACAAAAAGCATTTATTGCATGCTTAATGTGTGCCATGCACACTGCTGGGAATACACATACAAAAATTAAAGATAGTTCCTGCCTTCAAGTAGCTTACATTCTGATGGAAGTGGGGAGAGGACACAGAAAAGCGAGTGGGGGCTAGGGAGGGACACTTTCATCCTGAAAGTAGATGGTGAGCAGAGGAGTTACCCAGCATTGGTCCACAGCAGAAGCAGTATTTTAGTGGTCACAAAGATGACCTGTTGATCATTTATTTTTTAAAAAGTTGGAATTTGATGGGCCCTTTAAAAATAATATTTCATTTTCCTGCTGATTACATGTTAGAACAATTTTTAGCATTTTGTAAAAAAAAAAAAAAGTTTGAGTTCCAGATGCTATCCGTCCCTCCCTACTCTTCCCCCTCCTTGAGATAGTAAGCAATCCGATAGTTTTACAATGTATGTAGAGCCTACTTTCCACTTGATGCATGCCTAGAAACCATGGAACGGGAAGCATAATGGAGAGAAATGGTCCTCCTAAGAATGTTGGTTGTTTAAACCTGCAGCTACCTCTTTTTACCACCAGATGACAGCAGCGACTTGGTAAAATAAAAAGATGAGCTGGGGAAGCTGCAGAGTGGACCACCTGTTTCTGAGGTGGAGGAAACATGAAGGGGGGAAAACTGGTGGAACAGAAGAGAAAGAGAACAATAAGGGCGGAGAAGGGTTCTTTTAGGCATCACTTTAAAGGCATATTGGGGAAATCTGAAGTGATTAAAAGTAAAGGTCCTTAGTAGTAATATGCACTCAGGAAGCAATTTTAGTTATGAATTTGGTTTCTACTTTGAACTCAGAACCTCCAAACACTTTAAAGATGGAACAGGGGTGAGATGGGGTACAGAGGAAACAGTGCCAGATTGAGCGATAGGGGACCTGGATTCGAATCCCGACTCCAACACTTACTACCTACAAGACTTCAGACAAGTCTCATTTCTCTGAGCCCCAGTTATTTCATTTCTAAAAATGAGGAGGTTGGTATAGATCACCTCTAAGGTCCCTATTAATTCAAAATCAGTTCTCTGAATCCAGACCATCTAGACCAGCTTTCAAATAAATGCAGTGGTCCCATCTACAGTATTTCTGATTAGTGGTCATATATTTAGCGTCTGCTTGAATGTTTCCAAAGAGTCAGAATTTACAAAGCAGCTCGTTCTATTTTTGAATAATTCTGATTGTTTGAAGGTCATTATATTTAAGCAAAATCTGATACGTGACTTTCATACATTGGACCTAGTTTCATTTTTGGAATTTTCAAGGAATAAGTCATTACTTCTTACACTGTGATATTTGATGACAGCCCTCATGCTTTTCCCCCCACAAGTCACCCCTTTTTAAAAGATCACAGATTTAAGGCCAAGAGGGACCTCAGAGGTCATCTTTTCCCATCCCCTCATTAAATGTTTTTTTTACTTTTGAACTTTATAAACATTCATGAAGATGAGGATTTCTATGTACTTAGGAGAAAATGAGAATTGAACATAAACATGAAATTCCAAGTTTCTCTGAAATGGTCCATTTCATTATTTCTTATGTGACACAGTAATATTCTATTATATTCATACGACATAATTTGTTTATCTGTTACCTAATAGATGATCACCCCCTAGGTTTCCAATTTTTTTCTACTATAATAGAATTATGTCTGATATCCCTCAAATATATCTAGTCTAGGGGTTTAGTAGGTTCAACAAAAGCCACTTCCCTGACCGATATTAAGATATTCATCCCTTAATTTACACTTACTGGCTTCTTCCCACTAAATGCTAGTTACACAAAAGACCATCACAAATAGTGAAGAGTGAGCAAGAAACAGAAATCAGAGCTCTACAGATTAGAATATCCCTCAAAACACATAAGAATAAATTCATCTGAGAGTGAGATAAAATCTCAGCTTAAACCAGGAGGGAGATAGCAATCTCACCCAGGGAAGGTCCACTCTCAACAGTTTCAAAAACTATAGAGGTCAAGGGACATGATGGGACTGGAATCTACATAGATGTCTCTGACCTCAAGGGCTCCATTTTGCTTTTCACTCATCTCTTATCTCCTGACAGCTTCCCTGGGGGCTGTCTCTAAAGTATCCCTTACCGAACGAAGCAAGTCTTTTATGCTGATATGTGGTGTTACACCTAGCATTCTCTTAGGCCAGAAAGAGGGCAGCTAGGTGACTAAGTGGATAGAGTGCCAGACTGGAATCAGGAAGACTCATCATCCTGAGTTCAAATCTGTCATCATCCTGAGTTCAAATCTGGCCTCAGACACTTACTAGCTGTGTGACCCTGAGCAAGTCACTTAATTCTGTTTGCCTCAGTTTCCTCATCTGTAAAATGATCTGGAGAAGGAAATGGCAAACCACTCCAGTGTTTCTGCCGAGAAAATCCAAAATGGGGTGACAAAGAGTTGAACACAACTAAAAAATGAGTGAACAACAGCAGGCAATAAGGTACCGTGCCTCCATTTGCATTCTTAGCACTGAGACCTTGACTGGGTGGCAATAGGTTTTACAGTTTCTATCACACACTGGCCATGGTATTCCTCTTGTCCCTGGGAAAAGCTGGTGTGGGTTCTGGCTAAGGCGAGGCTTTAGCTCTCATCAAGTGCTTTAGCAGTTTATAAAGCTCTATCCTAAGAACTCTGCAAGGTAGATATTGCAAGCATTATTCCCATTTTTCAGGGAAGAGAGCTGATGTATCTTGTGAATGGCAGGTTCTAATCTAGGTCTTCCAATGTCATGTGCAGCTGCGTTTTAATGACACTGTGTTGCCTGTAGACCCCCTCTCAGGAGGTTTATACAGTGAGAAAGGGACTAGATATTGCAACAGAGGGCCTGGGTTCAAATCCCATTTCTACTCCTTATAACTCATGTGACTTTGGGTAGGTCACTTAGCCTCTCTGGCTCTCAGTGCCTTCATCTGTAAAATGAAAAGGTTGTTCTACAAGGCTTCTAGGTTCTCTTTCAGCTCTATATTTGCAATTCTATGTTCTTTAATTTCCTCATTTATAAAATAAAGGACTTAGAGTAGATGACCCCTAAGGTCTCTTCCAGCTCCAAATCTGTGATTCTTTGAGGAGTTTAGTTGAGAAATACAGAACTGAGCTGAGAAATCCCTCCCTACTCTCCCTCTATGCTTTGCCTGTTGGGCTCATGGCCCCACAGTATTCAGGGATGATTTCCAGGGACAACCCTTCTCAGGTTGCCATCAGGTTAGTATCTTCACTCAACTCTTTCAAAGAAACATATTGGTAAATACTGCTGGGTAGCTATTAATAATAATAGTTCACATTCCTATGGCATTTTTAGGTTTGTCAAAGTGCTCTCCTTGCAGTAATCCTGTGAGATAGGTAATGCGTATATTGTGATGCACATTTTGTAGTTGGGGCATTAGAGTATGGTACAGGGGAAAGGACTGGCTTTCTGGTCAGAGGATCTGGTGTCACATCCTACCACTGACACTACCTGTGTGACCCTGGGCAAGTTGATCAACCCTTTTGACTTTGTTTCTGCATTTACAAAATTCAAGGGGTTCCCCCTCATCCCCATCGTATTTTATTTTTTCTAATTTCATGTAAAGATACTTTTCAATATTCACTTTTATAAGATTTTGAGTTCCAATTTTTTTCTCCCTCCCTCTTCCTACCCCTCTCCCTAAGAGGACAGACGTCTGATATAGGCTGTACATGTACAATCATATTAAATGCATTAGTCATATTGTGAAAGAAGAATCAGAACAAAAGGGAAAAACCATGAGAAAGAAAAAAAAAGAGAGAAAACAGTCTGCTTCGATCTACCTTCAGACTCCACAGTTCTTTCTCTGGATGTGGATGACATTTCCCATCATAAACTTTTGCAGCTGTCTTAGATAATTTTGTTGCTGAGAGGAGCTAAGGGTATCAGAGTTGCTCATCGCACCATGTTGCCAAATGCAAGGGTTTTAGCGGATGGACCTGACTCAGTCCAAACCCCTGTTAGTCTGGGTCCTGTACTGGTACAAAATGAGACACTTGGGGGCTATTTGATGTTTGACGAGAGGAGGTTTACATAGGCATCAGATAGGATACTTGACAAGGATACTGTAGCATTAACTCAGGTTGGGTCAATAGGACAGTGTGATGACTCTCATGGCCTGGGGAGACCTGCCAAGTCTGAAGGGCCTTAACTCTACATGGGTGGGCCTTTTTAGGTCACCTCGATAGGACCAGGAGCCATCAGGAAAAACATAGCTTGAGCCTCATCCCCTGGCCAGTCAAAACTTAGGGATATCTTTCTTCTTGCCGTTTAGGGAAAGAATTAGCCTTTCCTAGATGGGGGAAGGGACCTGGCAGATAGGGATTCTACCATAAGATTAGACTAGCTGACCTCAGCTTCTTTCCAGCTGTGGAGCTATGGTCTTAGAAACTTGCCCAGGGTCATAGAGCTAATACGCATTTGCTGAGATTTGATGCCAGGACTGCTGACTCCCAAGTCAAATATCTTTCCTACCATGCCTCTATTGCCTTCTTGGCAATGCCTTTAGCCTTGGTTCTAAAAAAATCTTTTCTCATTCTCTTGCAGATGCCACGAATTGCTTTTTGAGGAAACAACCCACATTGCATTTAAGCAGTATAAATGTCCTTCTGCATTTCTTTCCTGACCCTAGGAATGGGTGTCTACAGGGCCTGTGGAATTTGGTGCCAACTTACTAAAACGTACCAATTGCAAAGGTTGCCCAAGGGAAGGATGATCTGTTTGTTTGCTTCTTTATGCTGCTGATCTGCCCAGATCCTACATACTGGAGATTGGGAGCACAGGGGCCCATGGAGGCTTCCTACCAGGTGTGAGGCAGAGCAGGAGAGCTTATATTCTACTAGTCAAGAAACTGCCAAGAGGCCTCTGGGCTTAAGAATTTGGGTGAAAACATTGTTTATAGTAGTGAAGCATACCACTTGGGTAGTGTTCATATGCTGATTGCTTCAGTTATACTCTACCAGCTTTCCCTGGCCTCTCCCCTCCTCCACACCTATCATAATAAATAAATACCGGCATTCAATCTGTTTCTGTAATGCTTTGATTCCTTTGAAAGCCAGACAGGCAAGTAAAGGGAAAACCCAGGGATAAGCAAATAACATGGGGCCAGGCCTGGGTCAGACAGCCTACAGCTAGGGGCATACTGGGGGACTATGTTTAACAAAGAGCAACTAGGTGGCGCCATTGTGCATAGAGCGCTGGGCCTGAAGGCAGAAAGACTCATCTTCCTGAGTTCAAATCTGGCCTCAGACACTTACTAACAATGTAACTCTGGGCAAGTCACTTCACGCTGTTTATCTCAGTTTTCTCATCTGTAAAATGGACTAGAGACAGAAATGGCAAACCACTCCAGTATTTTTGCCAAGAAAACTCTAAATGGGATCATGAAAAGTTGGACAGGACTGAAACAATTGAACAACCACAATGTGTCTAGCAAAAGGATGGCTGGGGAAGGGGTTTTAACTTGACGCAGAAGGGTCTCTTTATTAAGAGCCTCCACTATGTGCAAGTCTCTGGGATAGGTTCTGGGAATCCAAAGACAAAAACAAAATAGCCCCTACCTTGAAGTAACGTATTCTATTGGGTAGATCCAACAGGTAGAGATAATAATAATAATAATAATAGTTATAACTTATATAGGGCCTATTATGTGTCAGGCACTGTGTTAAGCACTTTACAATTATTATCTCATTTCATCCTCACAACAACCCTGGGAGACAGGTGCTATTATTCTTCACGTTTTAGTGAAGAACATCTTCACTATCTTTATATATAATATATATTCTACACTAATATATAATATGATGTAATTATATAATATATAATATATATGATATGATAAGATATAACATATTATAACATATTCACTATCTTTAGTGAAGAACATCTTTACAGATAAAGAAAGAGGCAAAGAGAGGTAAAGTGATTTGCCCAGGGTCACAGAGCTACTAAGTGTCAGAGACTAGATTTGAACTCAGATCTTCCTGACACCAGACTTGGTGCCCTATCCCACTGCACCAGCTCCTTTTTCTCTACCCATTGACCATTCCCAATTATACATCCTACCTACTGACTTCTCAGGAACTCTCCTGCTCACTAATTTCCTAATCTACTTACCCTGAAGTGACCTAGTTACATGCTGAACTCTCACCGATAGCTCTTCTCATTGACTGCTCCCTGTGCACTGACCCTAGCTGGCCAGTGACCAGTCTATGGCCAAGGTGCAGTACAGAGTTCAACTCCTCTCCTCAACCCAGCCTGGCTGATGTCCTTTCAGTCCACCTTTGGAGGGCTTTATTTAAATACCTGGCACATTAAGTAGTGGACACAAAGACTAAACAATGAAAGTCCCTGCCCTCAGGGAGCATATGTTCTCTCTCCCTACCTAGGGGACTCCTGGGAATATAGAGAAAGCACTAGCCAACTGTAGACTTTATTTCTGGACAGAGGCTCTCTGTCTAGTTTCCTGTGTGCTTTCCTACCCTAGCGAACTGACTGGCATAGTTTTGGACAAACGGCTTGTAAGTAACTTAATAAACTTTACTTGTTCCTGTCTACAGAGCATGAACCTCTGGTACAGCTACAGATTTGTTTTTTAAAACCACATGTCATACTTCTGATAAACTTCTCTCAAGTTGCTTTCTTTTCAAGGTAATGGAAAGAACAGGGATTAAGGTTCAGGAGACTTGATTCCTAGTCCCAGGAAAGCTAATTAATATGGCGATGGCCTTGGACTTGATGTTGTTGAACCTCAGTTTCCCTTAATTATAAAATCAGGCTACTCCACAACATTGTTGTACAGCTCAGGTGAGAGTGGAGAATGAATGTGTTTTGTCAAGTGTTACATTGCAAGGTGGTACAGAGTGCTGGCCTGAAGTCAGGAGACTTATCTTCCTGAGTTCAAATCGGGCCTTGGATACTTCCTAGCTGTGTGACCTGGTTAAATCACTTAACCCTGTTTGCCTCAGTTTCCTTATCCATACAATGAGCTGGAGTAGGAGATGGCAAACTGCTCCAGTATCTTTGTTAAGAAAGTGCCAGATGGGGTCACAGAGTCAGACATGACTGAAAAATGACCGAAATCATACAGTGTAATGTATTATGATTTTTTTAAACCATTATTTCTCAAAAGAACCTTTCCAATTGTTCTTGAGGAACAATTTTTATAAGATTTGATTAGATCTCCCTTTATTCTAAGTATGGCTTTAACTGTGACCTTAGAATTTAACTTCATAACCCTAGAGTTGAGAGGGAATTTAGAGGCCATTTAATCTACTTTCTGATTAATGATGATTTAATTGAGGCTCCTAGAGGTTAAATTGCTTACCCAAGGAAGGACAAGTGGTTAGAAAGAGCAGAGCTGTGAATCAAACCCAGGCACTCTGACTCCCAGTCTAGTGTTCTTTCCACTCTTCCATACTGTCCCTAATTCCTCCCTCCATTGGTCTTCACTGCATATCTTCTCCTAAAGGTAACTGTTGAACTTTTTTTCCAGGTATAACTGAGGGGGAGGGAGGGAAGGAAATTGTTCTTACTTCCCCACTATGTCCTTGACACCTCTTTTTTTGACAGTGATGTGGGAAGGGGAGCCAGGATAAGTTTTGGGATTTACAATTACCTCTCTGTCTCTTTTTTCTGGTCCCCAGTACCCTGGGACAGCCTATCCTAGGCCTCCACCTGGCCTTGTCCTTCTCAGAACTTGATTCAAACAATTCAGATTATTCAACAATAGGATATCACAGATCAATTCTATTTCATTCTCCAAGCATAGATTAAGGAGCATAGTGTATGCTAGGCACTCTGCTTTGTACCAGGGCTACAAAGATGAAAATGAAGTCTCTGCTATTAAGGAGTTTATATTTTCTTGGGGGAGAGAGGGGGAGGAATTTGCTTTACAACATCTACACATGTAGCCAGACCCTCTTGTAAACTTCCAAGGAACAATCCCATTAGTCATTGGGAGAAGGGCAACTTCCAAGGATAGAGTTTTCCGGAAGCTTGCAGAAAGGGCTACACATGTAAATATAGAACAAAGGAAAATGAGGAAGGTGAGAGTAGGAATAAGTAGGGAGATCTGAGAAGGCTTCACAGGGCAGGTGGCAGCTAAAGCTTGGAGGAAGACAAGGCATTCCGAGGCAAGACTGATGACAGAGTCCTATTCCAGGCATGGAGGATGACTTGTAGAAAGTCATCGAAGTAGGGGATGGTGGGAACAGCTAGTTGTCCAATTTGGCTGGAGTATAGGGTTTGTGAATGCCAAAATGTGTATTTTTTTGGAGAGGTTAATAGTTTGTAGTGGACTGTAGGATGTAGAAATAGAAGGACACTTTGAGTCTGACATCCATCTTACAGATGAAAAAACTAGAGCCCAGAGAAAGGAAGTAATTTACCCAAGATCATATATAGTAATAGTGATGATGATGATGGAAGAAAACACGCATTTATTAAGTACCTACTATGTGTCAGGCACTGCTAGGTGCTTTACAAATATTGTCTCATTTGATCCTCACAACAACAACCCTGAGAGGCAGGTTATTACATATACTCCATTTTACAATTGAAGAAACAGACAGACAGAGATTAAGGGAGTTGCCCAGGGTCACATAGCTAGTAAGTGTCTGAGGTCATATTTGAACTCAGATCTATATTCCTGACTCTAGACCCAGCACTCTATGAACTATACTACCCAGCTGCCTCCAATACTGACAATTCTTTTCCTCATCATTATTACTAGTAATACTAACTGTTATTTATGTGGCACTTGGAGTTTGCAAAGCACTTTACACAATGTTCTCATTTGATAAATAGAGTAAAATTCAAAACCAGGTCTCCTCACTCCAAATCTATCACTCTTTCCAGTCTGTCAGGGTTGCTGGTAATCTGTCACACTGTAGGAGACCAAGGAATGTTTCTCCCTGGACTGTTGGGTGAGCAACAATAAAAGGTCATATATAGTAATAGTATATTATATATATATATATAATATGTATATATATATATATATATATATATATATATATATATATATATATATATATATAATATATAATAACCACCCAAACTCCCATTTTCTTGGTGCCTGATCTCTGCTAGCAGCCAGGGAAGATAGATTCTCATAAACTAATTCATGCTAAGGGGTTAGTGACCAATAATTGTTTAGCATGTTGGGGCGGCTAGGTGGTATGGTGAATAGAGCACTGGCCCTGGAGTCAGGAGGACCTGAGTTCAAATCTGGCCTCAGACACTTGACACACTTACTAGCCATGTGACCTTGGGCAAGTCACTTAACCCCAATTGCCGTCCAAAAAAAGATTGTTAAAAAAATTGTTTAGTGTGTTATAGTGCAGGTCCTAGGTAGGATGGCCAACTGGCTAGTATTTGATTGACTTTGCCGGCATTTTATTACAGAAGTTGGTTGCTTCTTTTTTTTTTAATGATGCCTTTTATTTTTCAGAGTTATTTCCTGCTATAATCCTCCCCCTCCTCCTGTATTGAAACCTTCCTTGTAAAATGGAAAACCCTCCCTTGTAACTTTTGCCCTTGATTCTATTCCTTTCTGTATTGTCCAACTAATTACTTTTCATAATCACATCTTTTATCTCTCTCTATTTCAATTTCTCCTTTTCTTGTAGGTCCTTTCCTACTGTCTACAAATATACGCAAGCCCCTCTTATTAAAAAAAAAATCTCCACTTGAGTCTACCATTCTCCTCAAGCTACTGTAATATATAGCTCCCCTTTTCACAGCTAAGCTCCCAGAAAAAGGTGTCCATCCTTACTTGTTGCTTCTGTTTCCTTTCTCACTAACCTCTCAACTTCTGGCAACCTGGCTTCTGACCCTATCATTGCTCTCTCCAAGGTTACCAATGCTCATTTTCTTCCCAAATGTCAATCCTTCGCTTCCCTTATTTTTCCAGAGGGAAGGCTCATTTTGCCTTTCCCTAACCACCTCAAATACCTATAAAATATGACTCCAAACAAATTTTAGAGCTCTAGAACCCACAAAATGACAGAGTAACAAAGCTCTCGTTGAAGGCAGCCTGGCAGGTGGACAGGAAGGGTTCATTGCAGTGTGCTGGGAGCAGAGTGGAGCCGCATGAGGTTTTAGCCCCAGGGTGTCCAGGAGAAGCCACGGCTGGACCCTTGACCTGCCTGGATTGGGATCGCAGTCTTGGGTGGTGGTCCTGAGGTATGTGAAGTGAGTCAAAGCTGGTGGAGGCTGCAGAGATGGTGGCCTCCTAATAGGGCCAGCAGCTGTGAAAACCCCAGTGATTTAGGACAGAGATCTCCCCTCTGAAAGCAGAGTTCCACAGAGCTCAAAAGTCAAGTAACTGACTGGCAACATGAGCAGGCAAAGGAAGCAAAGAAAGTTCAGCAATCCAACTTTAGATTCCTTTTTTGGGGACAAAAAGGATCAAAGCATGGAATGGGAGGAAGACATCACAGTCAGAACT
>JAQQSV010006624.1:0-14228 GCA_028646515.1 Pseudochirops corinnae
TTTTCATAATTTTCTTGCATCATTCTTTTTTCTCTTCCCAATTTTTCTTCCACTTCTCTCATTTGTTTTTCAAAATCCTTCTTCAGCTGATCTCTAGCTTTTAGGCAATCTTCATGTTTCTTGGAAGCTTTTGGTGTGGGAGCTCCGACTGTGCTGTCCTCCTCCTGCTCCCTGCCTTGATCCTTTTTTTCCCCAAAGATGGAATCTAGGGTTTGGGAGCTGTTCTTACTTTGCTTCTTATGCTTATTCATGGTTGGTCAATTTAGGATTTTTTTTTTTTTAGCTCTGTGGAACTCTGCTTCCAGAGGGGAAACCTCTGTCCCAAATTGCTGGGGTTTTCCCAGCTGCCGGAGCTTTTAGGAGGCTTCTGGGTCCCTCCCCAACTCCAGCTCACTAAAAAAAAAAACCCTAGGACCCCCGCCCAAGACCACAATCCAGATCCAGGCCGCTCAGTGCGAGAGCACTTAGCCTCTGAACGATCACTTGGTCCCCCTGCAGTGTGCAGGCCGGGAACTCTGAAGCAATAGCATGGAGGCGGGTGCAAGATCTTCACTTCTGCAGCCTCATTGCCCTCGAGGCGATTCGGCTGGACCCGCTTTTCTCCCCTGATTTTGCTGAGCTCCACTAACCTAATTCTGGGAACTGCCACAGCTGCCACAGATCTGCTCTCCCAAAGCACCAGCAGGGGCTCGGCTCCTCTTGTCCAGCCACCTCCAGGGCAAAGCCACGGTTTCAGGCTAGGCTGATTTTGGCTTGCAGAGCTGAGATGGTTCCTCATAGCTGAGCTGACTTTAGCAGAAAGTATGTTTGTGTGTGTTTTGGAGTTCTAGAATTTGTTTAGAGTCATATTTTATGGGTATTTTGAGGTGGCTATTTGAGAGCTGTGATATGTTGCTGCTCCTATGCTGCCATCTTGGCTCCGCCCCCCTGATGATTATTGGTTTTAATCCTAGCTCCTTTGACCTCTAGAATATCTTATTCCAAGACTTTCTATCCCTTAACGTAGAGACAGCTAGGTTTGTGTTATCCTGATTGTGTTCCCACAATACTCAAATTGTTTCTTCCTGACTGCTTGCAGTATTTTCTCCTTGGCCTGGGAACTTTGGAATTGGCTATAGTATTCCTAGGAGTTTTCTTTTTGGGATCTTTTACAAGAGGTGATCTGTGAATTCTTTCAATTTCTATTTTGCCCTCTGGTTCTAGAATATCAAGGCAACTTTCCTTGAGAATTTCTTGAAGAATGATTTCTAGGCTCTTTTTTTTTTTATCATGTCTTTCAGGTAGTCCAATAATTTTTAAATTATCTCTCCTGAATTGATTTTCCAGGTCAGTGGCTTTTCCAATGAGATATTTCACATTGCCTTCTATTTTTTCATTTGTTTGGATCTGTTTTATAGTATCTTGATTTCTCATAAAGTCATTAACTTCCATTTGCTCCACTCTAATTCTGAAGGAATTATTCTCTTCTGTGAGTTTCTGAAATTTCTTTTCCATCTGGCAAATTTGTCTTTTTAAGGCATTCTTCTCTACATTGGCTTTTTGAGCCTCTTTTGCCATTTGAGTTAGTCTATTTTTTATGGTGTTATTTTCTGTTTTTCTTGCATCATTTTCATTTTTCCTCCCAATTTTTCCTCCTCTTCTCTTACTTGATTTTCAAAATCCTTCTTGAGCTCCTCCTTGGCCTATAATCAGTTCATATTTTTCTTGGAAGCTTTTGATGCAGGAGTTCTGACTTCATTGCCTTCTTCTGATTCTATGTTTTGATCCTTCTTGTCCCCCAAAAGGGATTCTATGGTCTGATTATGCTTCCTCTGCTTGCTCATATTTCCTGCCAATTACTTGACTTTTGAGCTCTTTGCCATGGTAGAACTCTGCTTCCAGAGTAGAGAGAACTATGTCCCAAATTGCTGGGGTTTTCACAAATGTTGTCAGAGGTATGAGGAGGATGCTCTCTCTACAGCCACAACAAGCTCTGGCACACCAGTGTTTCTCACCCCAGTACCACCACCCAAGACTGTGACCCAGATCCAAGCATATCAAAGCAAGAGCAATCACCCTCTGAATGGTTGCTTGGTCTCCCTATTATCTGCAGGCCAGGAGCTCTAAAGGCAGCCACAGGGCAGTAGCTGCAGCCTCTGTGCCTCCACTACCTCTTGCCCCAGGGGCAGAGGCCAGACTGGGATCTTCCATCACCCAGTTCCAACAGAGTTTCCTACTGACCTTTTACTTTTTCTTTGGTGTTTATGGGTTGAGAAGTCTGGAAACTTCCATGGCTGCTGGTGATTCACTCTCTTGAAGTCTGCTCTGGCCATTCTGTGCCATTGGTCAGGGCCAGCCCCGGGTCTGGTTGCAGGTGGTTCACACAGGACTGTGCTCAGTTCCCAGCCTGGTACAATAGGCCCTTCCTGTTGGCCTTCATCAGGAGATTTGTTTCTCTCTGTCACTTTGAGGGTTCTGTAGCTTTAAAATTTGTTTAGAGTCATGTTTTACAGGTATTAGAGGTAGTTGGTGTGGGAGCATAAGGAAGTTCCTGCTCTTACTCTGCCATCTTGGTTCCACCCCTGCCCCCATCCCCCAGGAAGAGATCTTAGAAGACTGTAAAAACCAACCCTTTCATTGTGCAGAAGATGAAACTGAGACCTAGAAAGTTTAAATGACTTGACCAAAGACAGGTAGAAAGCAACCCTCCAACAACTTAGGTTAGCCAGCCTTTACTCTGCAACTTATAGTGGTAGTGAGTGGTCTTGAACAAGGAATGTTTTTCTATTTGTTTCCAGGTCATTCATCTTCCTTCCTCAAGGAGTTCAGGACTTGAATTCCTTTCTCCCCTAAGTCTTGCTCTTCAGAGTCACAGACTTCAGTGTATGTGTGGATGTCCCCTCAAACACCCTAACTTCCAAGTCCATCAACCTTCTCAAAGCTTCACTCCACCTTATCCAGGTACAGAATTGGTCAAGTTTTAGGTCTCACCTTCAACCATGAAGGCTACCACTATGAATCTAAAATCTGAACTATTTCTCTCTGATCCTAACCTCCTATTATTCAACCCCTCCTTCTGCTCCATCTAAACTTATCCCTCATCATAACCTCTAATCTCCCCAACCCTTGAGTTCTTTGTTGTCTCAATCCATTACCCCTGCTCTGGTCTCACTTCCTTCTCTTCATAATCTTGGCTATATACTTCACCGGTTCAACTATACACTGTTTTCCATACCTAGTCCTATCACTATTCACAACTGTCATCCCTTACTTCCTGCTCTCTTTTAAACCCAACCTTTCTGAAATTGAGTGTTCAGTCCCAGAACTCAGTTGAGACTGCTCTCTTCAGTGTCACCAGTGATCTTTTAGCTGCTAAAAACCAATGGCCTTTCCTCACTATTCATTCTTCTTAACCCCTTTGAAACTTTAGACATGATCAATCAACTGCCCTCCTCTCATTTTCTCCTCTCTTTGATTCTGTGACACTGTTTTCTCCTAGTTCTCAAGTGACTATTATATTTGAAGTTCTGTACTAAGTGCTGGGGATAAAAGACAAAAATGAATTTAACACAGTTTCATACTCGAAGCTGGCTGGGATAGTCACATAGTACAGGAAGACCTTCCACCAGGAACACCTTTCCCCTTTGGTTTTCCTCTTTCCTACCTCTCCCAGGCCTAGACCATTCCAGAAGCCATTAGGGTTGCTTGGCAGCTCACTCAGATAAGACTGGAATTACCAACTCTATTGCTTTTATTGATGTGGAGCACCATCAGGCTTCATAATCTGCCATGCCATTGGCTCCCAATGCCCTCCAGGCCTATCCAGAAGCTCTGCCTCTAGCAGACCTCTCACCCCCCTCTGCCACTCCCCATTCTCAAACCAGGCATTGCCATCTGACTTATTGACCTACTACATGTACCCCAGGACCTTCCTATCTGTCTCAACATTGACCATTTAGTGCTTTCCAGGCTTTTCTAACCTCTTAGAAGCTGAACTTTTGTTTTATGTGTTTTTTTGTCCAATGAAAGTTGAGTTCTTGCATTCAGAGACTGTCTCTCTTTTTCTATTTGTGTCCCCAGTGCTTCTCATCGTACTTGGCACATAGTAGATACTAAAAGCTTTTTCATTAATTTATTTATACTTCTCTTATTGAATTTTCATATTACCAGCACTTAGCATAGTGCCTGGTACAAAGAGGCACTTAGTAAATGTTTATTAATTGATTTTTATCTTATAATACATGATTTTTGTATATCTTTTTATTCTCTTAGACCCAGGAGGGCAAGGACTCTTCCTGATTCTTCTCTTTATTCCCCAAAGTCCTTGGCACACATATTATGGGTATAAATCAATGTTTGTTGAATTAAATTAAAAATTAAATTAAATTAAATTAAATTCAAATCATTAAATGATTCTGGTGATGTGTAGCCTGGAGAAGAAAAGTCTTAGTGGGGGCATATTATTCTAAAAGTATCTTAAGGGCTTTCCCATGGGAAAGACTTTATTCTTTTTCCACTTGGCCCTAGAGAAAAGAATTAGGAGCATTGAGGTGGAGGCTACAGAGAGGCCAGTTTTAAGGCTAATGCAAGGTAATCCTTATGTACAACTACAGTTGTCCCAAAGTAGAATGAGTTAATTTAGTTTATGGTGGTGAGTTTCCTGGCCGTGAAGGTCTTTAAGCAGAGGCTGAATTTGAATTGTGACTCTCTTACTTAGTATCTGTGTGACTTTAGACAATGTCTTAGATTTCATTTCTTTGTGTCACAGATTCCTTTTCTGTAAAATAGAGGTGATAGACAAGATGATCATTTAAGATCTTTTCTGAATCTAATGATGACAAAGACTGTTTCAGTAAATCCATGTGGGCATTTGTACTAGATCTAGTCTATGCCAGATAGCATCAAATGGTAATTAATGACACTATTCATAGCAAGGATTTTTAATCCATCATGGATTCCTTGGGCAATCTGATGAAATCCATGGTCAATGGCTTCTCCTCCTCTTCCCCTTCCTCCTCCTCCTCCTCTTTTTCTTCCTCCTCTTCCTCCTCTTCTTCCTCTTCTTCATCTCCCTCTTCCTCCTCTCTCTCCTTCCCTCTCTCCCTTCCTTCTTTCTCCTCCCCTACCTCTTCTCCCCCCTCCTTCTCTTCCTCCCTCTCTTTCCCAATATTTATTTAGTATTTATTTTTTCCCCAGTTACTTGAAAAAGTAATTTTTTAACATTTGTTTTTAAAGCTTTGAGTTCCAAATTCTCCCCCTTTCTCCCTCCTCACTGCCCATTGAGAAGGCAATCATTTCCATATAGGTTACATATGTGTAGTCATGCAAAACATATCCATAACAGTCAAGTTGTGAAATAAAACATAGATAAAAAAAGTTCAAGAAAAATGAAGTGAAAAATTTGCTTCAGTCTACATTCAGACACTGTCAGTTATTTCTCTGGGGATAGATCGCATTTTTGTCATGGATCATTGTACTGCTGAGAATAGTGAAGTCATTCACAGCTGATCATCTTACAAATTTCTGTTACTTTGTACCCACTACATTTCACTTTGTATCAACCCATGTAAATCTTTCTAAGTTTTTCTGAGAACATCCTGGTCATTATTCCTTATAGTATGACAGTATTCAGTCACTTCCCAATTGATGTGTATCTCCTTAATTTCTAATTCTTTACCCCCAGAAAAGAGTTGCCATAAATATTTTTGTACATCTAGGTCCTTTTTTTTTTTTTTTAATCTCTTTTGGGAAACAGACTTTGTAGTGGTATTGCTATGTCAAAGGGTAAGCATCATCCCACAACCTCTTTGATATGGTTCCAAATTGTTCTATAGAATGGTTTAATCAATTCACAATTCTGACAATAGTACATTAATGTCTCATATTCCCCACATCCCTTCCAATACTTGTCATTTATCTTTTCTGTCCTATTATCTAATCTAAAAAGTATGAGGTAGTACCTCAGAATAGTTTTATTTTGCATTTCTCTAATCAAAAGTGAGTTAGAATATGTTTTCATATGACTATAGATAGCTTTAATTATTTCATCTGAAAACTGATTATATCATTTGATTATCATTTGGGGAATGGCTCTTATAATTGACCCAGTTCTCTATATGTTAGGGAAATGAGGCCTTTATCAGAGAAACTTGCTTCAAAATTTTTTTTTTCGTATTTATTATTGCTGATGGCATTTCCCTCTATCCTATTTCCCCAATTCCTGTTTATTCTATTCTCTCTCTCCTTTCAGCCTGTCCTTCCTCAAAAGTGTTTTGTTTCTAATTACCCCTTCCCCAATTCTGCCTTCCTTTTTATCCCCTACCTTCTCTTATATGTGCCCCCTTCTATTTTCTTGTAGGGCAAGATAGATTTCTATACCCCATTGCCTGTGTGTCTGTAATGAGAATGGCAATGTGAAGATCTTTCCTGCCCCTTAATAGACCTAGGGGGGAGTTTGAAGACCTCCCTTGCTTTGAAAGTAAACTCTTCCCCGTAATAGGCTGAATGTAGCCACATGGAGCCTGTGGTGGGAAGAGTTTTGCTGAAGGGAAGCAGAGTTCACAGGAAGCTAGCAGAGCCAGAGAGATGGGTGGGAGAGAGAGGAGATTGAAGCAAGGAGATAGAGGTTTGTGAGTAAATATTGATCTTGTATTGATTTGTGGGAAGGCTGAAGGATGCTGTGATTCTCAGCATTATTATGGCTTCTGAATATCTTTGGTGCTATGATGGAATAGGGTTACTGGTTCAGGGATTTGCTTTTCTGGTGTCTAAATGCTTTAGTTCTATCCTCTATCTGGAGAGTTTGGTTTATTTTGCGATCGAACATCATGTAATACTTATAGTCATGGTCTTTATCATGATTGTGGGTGCTGTAAATATTGCATTAGTGCTATAGTATCCTATTTCCAGTTACATGTAAAAACAATTTTACATTCATTTTTAAAACTTTGGGTTCTAAATTCTTTCCCTTGCTCCCTCCCCACCCACCCTGATTGAGAAGGCAAGCAAAACACTTCTTTAATAGTCATGTTGTGAAAGCCTAACTATATTTCACTCCATCCTATCCCCCATTTATTCCATTCTCTTCTTTCACCCTGTCCCACCTCAAAAATGTTTGCTTCTGATTACCTCCTCTCTCAATCTGCCCTACCTTCTATCACCCCCCTCCCCTTCTCTTATCCCCTTACCCCCTACTTTCCTGTAGGGTAAGACAGATTTCTATATGCAATTGAATGTGTATGTTATTCCCTCCTTAAGCCAATTCTGATGAGAGTGAGGTTCACCCATTCCCTCTTACCTCCCCCCTTTCCCCTCCACTGTAAAAGCTTTTTCTTGCCTCTTTTATGCATGATAATCTGCCCCGTTCTACCTCTCCTTTTCTTATCCTCTTAGTATATTCCTCTCTTACCCCTTAATTTTATTTTTTAAATATCATCCCTTCATATTCAATTCACCCTGTGTTCTCTCTTTCTCCTTCTCCCACCCCTGCCACTTCTCCTTCCTCCCTCTTCTCTCTCTCTCTCTCTCTCTCTCTCTCTCTCTCTCTCTCTGTGTATATGTATGTATGTATATTTCCTCCAACTACCCTAATAATGAGAAAGGTCCCAAAAGTTACAGATATCATCTTTCCATGTAGGAATGTAAACAATTAAACTTTAATAAGTCCCTTATGATTTCTCTTTCCTGTTTACTTTTTCATGCTTCTCTTGAGTCTTATATTTGAAAGTCTAATTTTCAATTTAGCTCTGGTCTTTTCTCAAGAATGCATTAAATTCCTCTATGCCATTGAATATCATTTTTTCCCCTCATGGATTACACTAAGTTTGACTAGATAGGTTATTTTTGGTTTTACTTCTAGTTCCTTTGACCTCTGGAATATTATATTCCAAGCCCTCAGATCCCTTAATGTAGAAGCTGCTAAATCTTGTGTTATCCTGTTTATGGTTCCATAGTACTTGAATTATTTCTTTCTGGCTGCTTGTAATATTTTTCTCCTTGACTTGGAAACTCTGGAATTTGGCTGTAATATTGCTGGGAGTTTTCTTTTTGGGATCTCTTTTAGGAGGTGATTGGTGAATTCTTTCTATTTCTATGTTATCCTCTGGTTCTAGAATATCAGCACAATTTTCCTTGATAATTTCTTAAAGGATGATGTCTAGGCTCTTTTTTTGATCATTGCTTTCATGTAGCCCAATAATTTTTAAATTATCTCTCCTGGATCTATTTTCTGGGTCAGTAGTTTTTCCAATGAGTTATTTCATGCTGTCTTCTGTTTTTTCATTCTTTTGCTTCTATTTTATAATTTCTTGGTTTCTCATAGAGTTATTAATTTCCATTTGCTCCATTTTAATTTTTAAGGAATTATTTTCTTCAGTGAGCTTTTGGATATCTTTTTTTATTTGGTCAGTTCTGCTTTTTAAGGCATTCTTCTCCTTATTGGCTTTTTGGACTCCTTTTGTCATTTGATATAGTTTATTTTTTAAGGTGTTATTTTCTTCAGTATTTTCTGGGATCTCCTTTAGCAAGTGGTTGACTTCTTTTTCATGATTTTCTTGCATCACTCTCATTTCTCTTCCCAATTCTTCCTCTATTTCTCTCAATTGATTTTCAAAATCCTTTTTGAGCTCTTCCATGGCTGAGACCAATTCTTATTTTTCTTGGAGGCTTTAGTTGTAGGAGTTTTGACTTTGTTGTCTTCTTCTAGGTGTATGTTTTCATCTTTCTCATCACCAAAGTAAGTTTGCATAGTCTGAGTTTCCCCCCCCCCCCCCCATTGTTTTCCTAGCCAATTACTTGACTTTTAAACTCCTTGTTAAGGTAGGGCTCTGCATCTAGTGTGGAGGACATACTGTCCCTAGTGTCAGGGATTTTGTGTAGTTGTTTCAGAGGTACTTTTAGGGACCTGTGAGTTTTGAGTTCTTCCAAGGTGGTATGATCTAAGGATAAGTGTTTACTTCTCTCCTGGCCTGTGCACTGGTCTGTGAGTGGCCACAAACACTCTTTTATGCCCTGGAACTATGAGGACATTCCCCCCTCCACTGCTGTTACAAGCTCTATTATTGCAGTGCTCCTCTTTGACCCAGGCCTACCACCCAAATCCAAGTATGGGCAAAGCAACAGAGTCCTGCCTCAGTGTCAGCAAAGAGATCGCAGTAATCTCCTTCTGACCAGTTGTTCAATCCCCTTACTGTCTGTGGGCTGAGAGCTCTGGAAGCAGCCACTGTAGCTGCCAACTCTGCCACTGCCACTACCAATTCAGTCACTCCCAAGGTCTGCTCCTGGTTTGCTGTGGCCAGTGATGTGCTAGAGCCAGGGATAGACTTTGTTCTTCATTCACCCAGGTCTTTCAGAACTTTCCTACTAACCTTCTAAGTTGTCTTTGGTGTTTGTGGGATGAGAAGTCTGGAAACTGCCACAGGTGCCAGTGATTTATTTTTCTGAGACCTGCCCCAGGGGGTACTGGGTACTGGGTATAGACCTTCCAGATTTTCTTGGGCTAGAAATTTTTTTCCATTCTGTCTTTTTGTGGGTTCTGTTACTTTAGAATTTATTTAGAGTCATTTTTATAGGTATCTGGAGGTGTTTGCAGGAGAGATCAGGTAAGGACCCTGCTTTTACTCTGCCATCTTGACTCTACCCCTGTGAACTTCTTCTTAGAATAAAGTTTTGAAGTACGTTACAGAAAATACATAAGATGTACAAAGGAAAGCGATTATATTGAAATACACTTATCAAATTTTTTTTTTTCACAAAAGATTCATGGACCTCAAATTTATAAGGAGCCTTTATCACCTGGAAAGGGAAGGGAATGGTGCTGTCAGTGTTGAATTAGAAGAATGGGAAAGACAAGCATCATTCATCCAAGTCCACAGAACCAGGGAAGTACTGGCCTTCTTAGAGAAGAAGCATGCTGCAGAAAAAAGACCAGTAGATGGAGAGACAAAAGATCTGATTTGAATTTTGACTCTGCTATTCAAGAGTTCTATATTCTTGGGCAAATAACTTTACTTGAGTCCTAGATGTGAGCTTCAGAGGTACACATTATGATATTTTCTAGCTGTGTGTCTTGGGCAAATCACTTAACATCTGTTTGCCTCAGTTCCTTCAACTGTGAAATGGGGATAATAGTACCTCCCTCTAAGGCAGTGGTTCTCAACCTTCCTAATGCTGCCACCCTTTAATACAGTTCCTTATGTTGTGATGACCCCCAATCATAAAATTATTTTTGTTGCTACTTCATAACTGTAATTTTGCTACTGTTATGTATTGTAAATATCTGATATGCAGGATGTATTTTCATTGTTACAAATTAAACATAACCTACAGGCTGAGAACTGCTGCTCTAAGGGATGGTGCAAGGATCAAGTGAGATAATATTTGTAAAGTGCTTAGCATAGTACCTGGAATATAAAAATGCTAGCTCCTATTATTAGCTATTATCAAGACTGAATCAGGGTGGGAAAAGACTTGAGATGGGGAGACCATTAAAAGGCTATTACCATAGTTCAGGTGTGATATGATGTGGACTTGCAGCAGGGGAGTGATGAGAAGATGGAAGGAAACTTATATAAAAGATGTTGTGAATTGATAAACAGCAACAACACTTGGCAACAGGCTGAAATGAAGAGTGAAGAATCAGAGATGATCCTGAGTTTGAGAGGTCAGGTAATTGGAGGGTAGCAGTGCCTTCAGTAGTAATGGAGAAGTTGGCATAAGGAAGAGGTTTGGTAGGAAAGATAATGACTTGTTTTGGACATATTTGAGTTTGAGATGCCTTCAGGACATGGAGTTTGAAATGGGCAAAAGCCAGCAGATGCCATGCTACCTGAGCTCAGGAGAAAAGTTATGGTTGGAAATTTGGAAATTATGTGTAGAAAGATTATAATTGAATCCAGGGAGTTGATGAGATCACCAAGAAAGACACCATGGAAGGAGAAGAGGGCCCAGTGCATAGCCCTGGGAGACAAACACTATTAGTGAGGATGACATGGAAAAGTGGTGAAGTGGAAAGAATATTGGGTTGGAATCAGAGGACTTGGATTCGAATCTCTACTTTGTTACCTGTGTATCCTTGGACAAGTCACTTGAGTCTTCTTGGAATCAGTTTTGCCCTTAGGGGGTTGGACTAGATGACTTCTGACATACTTTTCAATTCTAAATCTATGAACCTATGGAATAATCTATGACCTCAAGGTGCTTCCATTTTATTAAGTGGAACAGATTTAGAAAAGGTCTATGCAAAATACATACAAAGTAATTTTAGGTGTGGGGAAAACTATCAGTTTTTAAAAATTAAATGATCTATTTTTAGTTTTCAACATTCACTTCCATAAGTTTAAAATTTTTTCCTCCTCCCTCTCCCCTGCGCAAGACAGCTTGCAATCTGATACGGGCTCTACACATACATTCCCATTAAACACATTTTCACATTAGTCATGTTGCATAGAAGAATTATGATGAATAGGAAAAACCATGAGAGAGAGAGAGAAAAAAAATAAAACAAAACAAAAAGAAAACAGTCTGCTTCATTTTGCATTCCAAATCTATAGTTATTTCTCTGGATGTGGCTAGCATTTTCCATCTTGTGTCCTTTGGAATTGTTTTAGGTCCTTGCATTCCTGAGAAGGGCTAAGTCTATCAAAATCAGTCCATATACACTGTGGCTGTTATTGTGTACAATGTTCTCCTGGTTCTGCTCCCCTCACTCAGCATCAGTTCATATAAGTCTTTCCAGGTTTGTCTGAAGTCCGTCTGTTTGTCATTTCTTGTAGCACAATAGTATTCCATTACATTCATATACCACAACTTGTTTAGCCATTCCCCAGTTGATGGGCATCCCCTCGATTTCCAGTTTTTGGCTGCCACAAAAAGAGCTGCTATAAATATTTTTGTACATGAAGGTCCTTTCCCCACCTCTGTGATCTCTTTGGGATACAACCCTAGAAGTGGTATTGCTGGGTCAAGGGTATGCATATTTTTATAGCCCTTTGAGCATAGAGAACTACTACCTCAGTTTTGAGATAGTAGAAAGAAAATATGGGACTGAAAGTCTTGATAGACATCATGGTACAATAGAATGAGTTCTAGCTCTGAGGTCAAAGGACCTGGGTTCAACAATCCCACCTTGGATGCTTCCTGTCTGTGTGACCTTGGGCAAGTCACAACCTCCCTGAGCCTGTTTCCTCATTTGCAAAATGAGGTGGTTGGCCTACATGGCCTCTGAAGTCTCTTCCAACTCTAGGTCTAGGATTCTTCTCTTCTCTTTGACTCTGTTTCTTCAGTTGCAAAATGAGAAGTTTGGTCTAGATAATCTCTAATGGTCCTTCCAGATCTAGATCCTGGCATCCCAACATAAATTGTGTCTCAGTACCTAGGACAGTGACTCATGTTGTTCTTGCTGCCTAATAAATGTCTTATTTGTTGTATGCTTATGCTTCTCAAAAGGGGGAAGCAAAGCCAGAGCTAATCATGGTTCCTACTCTGTGTGACTCCTCTGATCCCAACGATGCCTTCAATTTTCTCCTCAACATGACCAGACATTTGCAGGAGATTTACCTTTCCAAGTGATGGAAGGAATGAGTTCCTGTTGGCTAGCCCAACACCCCATGGCATTTATGGGGGGATGGGTGAGATTTAGTTGACTCAGAGACATTACCTTAGGCATCTTTTTCTCATTATAAGATGCATCCTTGATAAATGTCATTGCTTACCAAACTGATGATACTGGCTCTTGTGAAAGCCTTCATTTCTTAGGCTACATTGGGTGGAATGGAGAAGCTATGAATGTTTTTTTTCAATTTTAGAATTCTCTCTAACTCCTTTGGGGAGCTTAGTGGCCCAGATTTCTATAGAATATGCTGAAAAAAATAAATTACACAGATGTAGCATTGGACATGTAGCTCTTCATTAAGCTCAGTCATGGTGTAGCTTCTAGGAATGAATCAGAGTGGGACTTTTTTATTTTAAAATTTTTTATTTTTTGACTTATGCTCTTACAGAATAGAAGGAGTGGCATCCAGCTGGCCAAATTGTCTAAAAATTCTCTCTTTATTTTTCTGGCTTTTTGGAGGGGGGAAGGGAGGGCAATTGGGGTTAAGTGACTTGCCCAAGGTCACACGGCTAGTAAGTGTTAAGTGTCTGAGGTTAGATTTGAACTCAGGTCCTCCTGACTCCAGGACTGGTGCTCTATTCACTGCACCACCTAGCTGCCCCATTGTCTAAAAATTCTAACCTATTTTATTTAGAGAACTGAGGATTTAGAGCTAAAAGAACCTTTAAAGATTGCGTAGTCCAACTCTCCATTTTATACATGTGGAAACTGAGGCCCAGACAGGTTATGACCTGACCAAGGTCATATGAGTAGTAAATAAAAGATTCAAGATTTAATTTTCAGAGTTCCATTTGGTATTGCTTTTTAAAAGGAAAGATCTAGAGTATTGCTTGATCTTTTCCTTATTGATTTGGTAGATGGGGAGGGCGGAGCCAAGATGGCGGCGTAGCAGCAGCAACATATCGCAGCTCTCACATAGCCACCCCAAAATACCCATAAAATAGGACTCTAAACCAATCCTAGAACTCCAAAACATACACAAAGATACTTTCCACTAAAGTCAGCTCAGCTACGAGGAACCATATCAGCACTGCAAACCGAAGCCAGCCTGGCCTGAAGCCCCGGCTGTGCCCTGGGGGGCGGCTGGACAGGAGGAGCAGAGGAGCGGATTAGTGGCAGCTGCTGCAGCGTTTAGAACTAGGTCAGTGGGAACTGCGGGGAGAAAAGCATCTGGCCAAAAGGCCTCCAGAGCAGAAAAGCCAAAGGCAGAGGTTTTGCACCCACCTCCGTGTTGCAGCTTCCCGCTCCCGGCCTGCAGACAGCAGGGGCACTAAGCGATTGTTCTGAGGCCAAGAGATCTCGTGTTGAGTGGCCTGGATCTGGATCGTGGTCTTGGGCCTCGGTCCTGGAGTCTTCATTATCCAGTCAGCCAGAAGTAAATAGGAAGAGTCCCAGCATCTTCCTGAGAGCTATGGCAGCCAGGAGGACCCCAGCAATTTGGGACAGAGCTTTCCCTTCTGGAAGCAGAGCCCCATAGAGATTTAAAAAAAAAAAATCACGGACTGAACAACCATGAGTAAGAATAAGCATAAGAAGCAAAGTAAGAACAGCTCCCAAACCCTAGCTTCCTTCTTTGGGGAAAAGAAAGATCATGGGAGAGAGAGGGAGGAGGAGAGCGCAGCCAGAGCACCCCCAGCAG
>JAQQSV010006626.1:0-14227 GCA_028646515.1 Pseudochirops corinnae
TTTTTTGCAACCACAAAGAGAGCTGCAATAAATATTTTTGCACATATGGGACCTTTTCCCACTTCTGTAATCTCTTTGGGATATAATCCCAACAGTGGTATTGCTGGGTCAAAGGGTGTGCAATTATTTATAGCCCTTTGGGCATACCAACATTCATTTCCAAAAGATTTTGAGTTACAAATTTTCTCCCCGTCTTTCCCCTACCTCCCCACCCCAAGATATCGAGCCTACTGAATACCCCTTCAGTTTAATAGTTTAAAGAAGGAAAAGGGTTTGCTCTGGGATGACTCATTCTCAGGGAATCGGATCACCAGAAACCAGCTGGATTCATTAAGCACTCAAATGTAATAGATCTGATTGGTTAATTTTTCACTGGACCTTAGTGCTGACTACTTGAAATACCGACTTAGAATTCAATGATTAATTAGCAGAAGTTATAAAATCAGGATCACAAGATTTAGAGATGGGAAAATACCAAATTTTAAAGATCATGTATTCCAACCTTCACATTTTAGACGGGGAAATTGAAGGCCAGAGGACAAAAAGGGATTTGTTCGATGACACTCCAGCTGCTAGTGCTTTCCTCTCTAAGGTTACCTTGTATCTGCTCTGTATGTGTGTGTATGCATTGATCTATGCACATGCTATCTCTCTCATTGTAAAATAAACTCCATGAGGCAGGGACTATTTTGTGTGTGTGTGTGTGTGTGTGTGTGTGTGTGTGTTCAGCACTTAACACAGTGCCTGGTATCTAGTAAACATTTAATAATGCTCGTTGATTTTACTCATTGATAATAAGTAGCAGAGCTGCTATGTAAAACCCTGGTCTTCTGATTACAAATTCAATTCCCTTTCCACCCCTGGGTCTTCAGCTTCATTAGTGCACCTTTGTAGCAGATACACACACACACACACACGTATGTATACATCTTCCTTTCTTTCCCCTCCCTTCCTTCCTCTTTCCCTTTCTTCCTTCCTTCTCTCCCTCCCTTCCTTCCTCTTTCTCCCTTCCTTCCTTCCTTTCTTCTTTCTCCAAACAAGTAAGATCCCTCTATCAAATAGCTTACATTCGAATGTGGAAAGACAACATATCTGTGAGCAAAAGTTAGGACTGGGAGCATCGTACCAGGTAAAATGAAAGCTCACCATCAGATCCGGAGCTTCAGTGGTGGTGATGTGGTTAGGTTAGGAGTGCTCGAGACCCCAAAATACCAACACGACAGGTCCTGCAGAATGAATTCGAGTCATGTTTTCTCTCAGCCAAAGAAAAGCAAAGTTTATTAAAAGTTCGTTTGTGTTGGACACAGAGCAAGTCTGTACTAGAAAATTCTATGGAGCTCTCACACACATGAGGGCAAGAAGGGGTCTTATATACAGAAAGGAGGAATCTAGGGGTGGTCTGGAGGAGGAGTTAATGAGGTCAATGAGTGATTAAGGGTGGGAAGTTGCTGGAGGCTACCTGGAGCCAACAGACAATGGTGGGCTAGGCCAGTTCAGGGGTGGATTGATATTTTGATAGGCTCAAGGGTGAGAAGTAGATGGACAATGAAGGGCTAGGCTAATAACAGAGGTCTGGGCAGAGCCACAATGAAAAGCTTATGGCCTCATGCAAATGCATTAGTGGGAAGTTCAATCAGAGTTCAAGGGGTTTCCCAGAGCCTCTACCTCAAAGATTCAAGGAGATCTCAAGGGGGTTCCCAGAGCCTGCACCTCATTAGTGGCAGTTCAGTTCCAGTGGAAGGAAGATGAGAGGCCAGAGTGCAGTTGAAATGGTTGGAGATGGACTGGAAGTCAAAAATATATTTTACAACACCACACTTATTAAATACATACTGTGTGCTAGGCATTGTGGGGCATGGGGTGTATGGGGGTAATAAAGTCTAGTTGAGACATAATTCCTCTGTCTTCATTGAAAGTATAATCTAAGAAGAGGTGTACACATAGGAAAGGAAGGGAAAGAGGCAGTAATAGAGGCTCATATTATTCATGGAAAAGGAAGGCTCTTTCTGGTTCTGCCCACACCTATGGTAGGTCATTTTCTGTTGGGTTGAGCTAGGTGTGTGCACATTTTTAATGGGTACCACACATACCATATCTTCACTATTTTTGTGAAACATAGCTTTCCTGTCACTGGACTATATAATTGTCAATGGCCAGCTTTGCTCGATCTAGCCAAAAGCAACGCTGTGGCAGTCCAGCCCCCAAAGAAATAGATTGTTGTGTGTAAGTAGGTTGTGAAAGGAAGCTGACCTATTTGGACAGCACTAGCCAGCACCAGAAGTCATCCATCATTATTCACAGAATTGTAGATCAAGAGCTGAAAGGGACCTCAGAGGCCATCTAGTCTAAACCTTCATTTACACATATGAGGAAACAGGCCCCGGGGGAAGGAGGTGACATTAAGTGACTGGTAGAATTTAGCACTAAGAGGTACCTTATAAATTATATGGTTCCATTTTCTCATTTTAAGGATGAGGAAACTGAGGCCCATTCATCAGTATTCACTTCTCTGGAATACAGGCAGTATAATCTTATATATGTATGTGTAAATATATATGTACATATACATATAACTATATAGTAAATATAAAGTACATGTGTAAATACCTATAAATATAAATTATATATAAATGTATATAGTACTTTGCAAAGGATTAGAAAAATGTAAGCTATCAATTTACTAATATTGACTTTGTCCATTGTCTGATCTCAGTCTCCCCTCCCCCTTTCTTTTCAGATCACAGTTCTTAACCTAGTTTGTGTCATAGATCCCCTTGACAATCTGGATCTAAGAAAAATGTTTTTCAAACAATTGAAGGAGTCTCTAAATTTCAGTGAGAGGTTTAATGAATACATATACATACATGTGTAAATATATTTTCCATTCAAGCTCATGACCTCCTGAAATCAACTAAAGGACAGTTGGTAGATCCCAGGTTAAGAAACCAGGATAAATGATAATTTAATCTTGACAACTACAATCTCAATCACTTACTAAATCACCATATTTCAGAATGTTGGTTAATCAATATGAATAGGAGTGAGTGCTTGGTACTTGCATTCCTTGTTTAAAAATGTTTACATGTAAATTAAATGATAAGTTAATTAACTTTACATTTAAGGGCTTTTTTTTGTTTGTTTGTTTTGTTAAACATATTTTAACCAGGCAGTTAAAAGCACGTTGGCACTCAGTAAGGACCCACACGAAACCTCCCGGCTTCCTGACCCAGTGTCCTGCTGCAGGACTTGGACAGCAGGGGGCAGCAGTGGCTTGGGAACCGTGCCGCCGCCGCGGAGCAAGCCGAGCGGACGCAGCAAGGGAGTGACTCTGCGATCGCTTGCTCTTCCCTGGCCCAGCTCCTCTCGGCCGTGGATTAGAAAAGCTGAGGACGTGGGAGGCTGTGGCGCCCCCGCCCCCAAAGCCCGCGGCGGCGGCAGAGAAGCGGGGACTGAGCGCTGTTGCTGTTGCTGCTGCTGCCGCCGCCGCTGCGAGGGGAGTCGGTGGAGAGCGGGCGCAGCGACCCGAGCGCAGCCGAGCCCCGGGACGAGACGGGACGGGCGGCGCAGAGCGGAGCCTGCCTCTCACGTGCCGGGAGTAGCCCGGGGCCGGGCGGAGGACCCCGGACGGGCGGGCGGGTCGAGGGCGCCGGGGCCATGGCGCTGCGCGCCCGGGCGCTGTACGACTTCAAGTCGGAGAACCCGGGCGAGATCTCCCTGCGCGAGCACGAGGTGCTGAGCCTGTGCAGCGAGCAGGACATCGAGGGCTGGCTGGAGGGGGTCAACAGCCGCGGCGACCGCGGGCTCTTCCCGGCCTCCTACGTGCAGGTGATCCGCCCTCCGGAGCCCCCGAGTGCGCCCAGCGGCGACAGCCACGGCCCGGCGGCCCGCTACGCCAACGTGCCGCCGGGCGGCTTCGAGCCGCTGCCGCCGCCCGCCGCCACCGCGTCCTCTGTCGCGCCTCTGGGGCTGTCGCTGTCGAGCTCCTTCAAGCCACTGCCCTCCGACAGCTTCCAGCCTGTGCAGCAGCCGCCCCCAGCCGCCGCGGGTTACCCGTACGGCGCGGCCAGCGGGGCCCTGCAGCCCTCGCCGGCGCAGCCGCTCTACGGCGGCGGCTACCAGCCCAGCCAGGGCAGCGACGACGACTGGGACGACGAGTGGGACGACAGCTCGACCGTGGCCGACGAGCCCGGGGCGCTGGGCAGCGGCTCCTACCCGGACTACGACGGCTCCTCATCTGGCGGCGGCTGCGCGCCAGGGCGCTACCGCCTGTCCACACGCTCCGACCTGTCCCTGGGTTCCCGGGGCGGCGCGGCCCACACGCACCCCCAGCACCCACCCCAGCCGTCGGGGGCCAAGAGCTCGGCCACCGTGAGCCGCAACCTGAACCGCTTCTCCACCTTCGTAAAGTCCGGCGGTGAGGCCTTCGTGCTGGGGGAGGCCTCGGGCTTCGTGAAGGACGGGGACAAGCTGTGCGTGGTGCTGGGGCCTTATGGCCCCGAGTGGCAGGAGAATCCCTACCCCTTCCAGTGCACCATCGACGACCCCACTAAGCAGACCAAGTTCAAAGGCATGAAAAGCTACATCTCGTACAAGCTGGTGCCCACCCACACCCAGGTGCCGGTGCACCGGCGCTACAAGCACTTCGACTGGCTCTACGCCCGCCTGGCCGAGAAATTCCCGGTCATCTCTGTGCCCCACCTGCCCGAGAAACAGGCCACGGGGCGCTTCGAGGAGGACTTTATTTCCAAGCGCAGGAAAGGACTCATCTGGTGGATGAACCACATGGCTAGTCACCCGGTGCTGGCCCAGTGCGACGTCTTCCAGCACTTCTTGACCTGCAGCAGCAGCACGGACGAGAAGGCCTGGAAACAGGGCAAGAGGAAAGCGGAGAAGGACGAGATGGTGGGAGCCAACTTCTTTCTGACGCTGAGCACCCCTTCGGCCGCGGCCCTGGACCTGCAGGAGGTGGAGAGTAAGATCGACGGCTTCAAGAGCTTCACCAAGAAAATGGATGACAGCGCCCTGCAGCTCAACCACACGGCCAACGAATTTGCTAGGAAGCAAGTGACTGGCTTCAAGAAGGAATATCAGAAGGTGGGACAGTCCTTCCGAGGGCTTAGCCAAGCTTTTGAACTGGACCAACAGGCCTTTTCCGTAGGCCTGAACCAGGCCATTGCCTTCACCGGAGATGCCTATGATGCCATTGGGGAGCTCTTTGCGGAGCAGCCGCGGCAGGACCTGGACCCAGTGATGGATTTGTTAGCACTCTATCAGGGACATCTGGCCAACTTTCCTGACATCATTCACGTTCAGAAAGGTAGGGTACTATTTTTTTGCCACAGAATGTCTGTGTTTTCCAGATTGAATGCTTGCTGAGTGATTCCTTTAGTGATTTTGGAGGAATTGCTTGGAAATAGAACTCTCACAGGTCAGGAAACAGATATGAGTTTGCTCTCTTCAGTGTCTAGTAAATAATTGGTCAGACTTTAGGGTGGCCCCTTTTGTTGTTGCTGTTAGGCAGTGCCCATTATGCAGAGGCATCACGACGTGGACTGGGAACCAAAAAGACCTGAGTTAGAGTCCTGCCTCTGACAGAGACTGACTGTGACTGTTGGCAAGTCAGGTCGTTAAACCCTCAGCACTCTAGGCTAATCTCTGGAGTCCCTGACTCTTAAGTTGCAGAAACTTTAAGGAACTATTCTTAGCCCTTCCTTAGTAGATAATTTAGGTAGAGTCAGAAAAGTAACTTAATGCCTTGTTGCCAGAAAACTGAAAATTCAGCTCATCATTTATTAAGAAGTATAGTGGAAAGAGCGTTTTTGAAATCACAGGTCCTGGGTTCAAGCTCTGCTCCACTACTTAACCTGTGTGGCCTTGGGCAAGTCAGCTTAACATCACTGGGCCTTACTTTCCTCATCTATAAAGTGAGAGGATTAGACTGGTTGGAGGATTGGGGAGTACAAAGAAGGAAAAACAACACAGTCCCTTCCCTCAAGGAGCTTATAGTTTAATGGAAAAGTTAAAGGCAACAGAGGGATCCAACCTTCCCCTCTATAGAAGTACAAAACTGAGGAGGAGACAGAGATCAGCATTAGCTAGAGGGATGAGGCAGGGCTTCCTGGAGCAGATAGTGGTACATGATATAAGTTTGGGGACAGCTAGGTGGCCCAGTGATAAAGCACTAGGCTTGAAATCAGAAAGACTCATCTTCCTGAGTTCAAATATGGCTTCAAATGCTTACTAGCTGTGTGACCCTGGGCAAGTCACTTAACCCTGTTTGCTTCAGTTCTCCATCTGTAAAATGAGCTAGAGAAGGTAATGGCAAACCACTCTAATATCTTTGCCAAGAAAACCACTCAATAGTAAGAAAAAAGAACTGTAGGCTTTGTGTATAAACAGGTGAAGATTTCTTTTTTAAATTAAAATTTATTATTTTTAACATTTTTTTAAAATTTTGAGTTCTGAATTCTCTCCCTGGCACCCCTCACATACCCATTGAGAAAAATGGGATAAGTTATACCTGCAGAATCATGGATAACATTTCCGTATTAGCCATGTTGCAAATGAGAAAGCAATAAAATGAAAGAAAGTGAAAAAATTATGCTTCAACACACACTCAGACTCCGTCAGTTCTTTCTCTGGAGGTGGACAGCGATTTTCATCATGAGTCGTTCAGAATTGTCTTGGATCTGTGTATTGCTGAGAATAGCTAAGTCATTCATTAACAGTTGATCATCTACAATAGTGCTATTACTGCATACAGTGTTCTCCTGGTTCTGCTCACTTTGATCAGTTCGTATATATGTCTTCCCAGGTTTTTCTGAATCCATCTCCCTCATTCATTAAAGCACAATAATATTCTATCATAGTCATAATATAACAACTTATTCAACCATTTCCCAGTTGATGGGCATCCAGAGGGGAAGATACAGTGAGGGAGTGCATCTAGCCTTGGAGACAAAGGGCAGAATAATTGGAATGAGTAGAATTCAGAACAAGATGTTGAACAGCTAGTAGTCTGTTTTGGGTCGGAGTAGATTAAAGATAGACTGGAACCAGATTGAGAAGTGCTTTGAAGTGCAGGTCATGGGGTGATCAGTTTATAGCTGTAGAACTTTGGTGGTCACTCTCTCATTTTACAGGGAACCCAGTAAACATTAAATCAGTAAACATTTACTAAGCATCTACCTTTGTGCCAGGCAAAGTGCTAAGCACTGAGGATATAAAAGGAGGGAGAAGACAGTCACTCCACTCAAGGAGTTCACAATCTACGTGAACACGTAGATTAAACTGTATTCAGGAAAATGAGGTACATAATAAAGTGTGAACTAATGCATTATGGAAAGACCCTGAAGTCCAGTCTCCCACCTAAAGCAGAAATTGTCTACATTTCTGACAGATCTAGCTTCTGCTTGAATGTCATTCAATGACAGGGAGCTCACTTGATTAGCTGATTGACTTTTTGGACCAGTTTAATTGTAAATATTGTTTATTTTGAGTCTCAAACCTGAGTCTTTTACTTATTTCCACTGGCTCCAGTTCTGCCAGAATAAGTCTTTTCTACCAGTCAGACTCTTGGCTATTTGAAGACAGCATGGCACAGTGGACAGGGCATTGGATTTGCATATAGGCTCTGATACTTACTATCTTCATGAACTTAGACAAATTACTTAATTTCTTTGGATCTTCCATTTCATCATCTGTAGAATGAGAGGGTTGAAATAGATGAGTGACAGAAAAGGAATTTGTTGTTTACGCTGTACAAAGCACTTTTCTAAGTGCTGGGGATACAAAAAGGAAAAACGCAGTTTCTGCTCTCGAGGAGCTCAGTCTGATAAGGGAAGACAACAGAGCTTTCCACTGCAAGTCAGATGTGCAGCAGCAAAGCATATGGTAATGCATCATCTGTCATCTTAGTGTCATTTTCATTAATAAAACCTTATGTTGAGCCATTTGACAGTGCCAAGGACTTTTGTTACTGAGAACTTTTTTTTCTGTCTTAAGTAGCTGTGGTTGCCTAAGATGGGGGCTAGAATACCTTCTGAGGCATTTGCCAATCACACCTCCAACAAGATTTGCTTGCTTGATGATTTCAGAGGTTAGACTTCAGAAGTGGATCTGCTGTTATGGTGGGGGAGGATCGATGCTGAGATAGTGGCAAGCTTTTGTTCCCTGGGATCTTAGATTTATCTGCCCATTGTTGGCAGTTGGTCAGCACTTGGTATTGGTTGTGGCAGAGGATGGCTGGTTTCTTCCTCACAGAAATTGATTTTTTTCTTGGATGATGATTGGGGCTGGGGTGGGGGGGTGGAGCAGAGCCAATAGTTTGTGGGACACTGGTGTTTCAGGACTCTTGGACTTAGCTGATGACCATAGGTGACAGCTAAGGTCCCGTCCAGCTTTAAATATATGATACTGTGCTCTCTGTATTCTTATTCTTCAGGCTAACCATTCCCCTTCACATAGCATTGTCTCTAGATTCTGTAAAATTCTGGATTCACTCCAGTCTTGTATTACCCCTCTTTAACATATGGTACCTAGATTTAAAAACTGTACTTCAGATGTGGCCTGATCAGTGGGACCAATTTGGAATTGGATATTGAATCAGAAGACTGAGAACCTTCAGTTCAAAGCCACAGATTGGATGTATATAGTATTATCTCTCTTGCTCTGGTCACTATATTTCCTGTTAATATAGTTCAAGATAGTGTCAGCTTTTTTTACAAGTTAGTAAGTATTGAATTTAAGATAAGCTAAAACCCTCAGGACTTTTTAATATTAATTCCTTTTAAACCTTTCTCTCTGATCCTGTATTTGTATAAATTATTTGATGGGTTTTTTTAAAACTTACTTGAGACTTTACATTTATCCTACTTTAAAGTATTATCTTGTTAGCTTTAGGTTTTGTCTTAGTCTGTTAGTCTCTTTAGATCCTGATTTTTTTATCTGTTGTGTTGCTCTCACTCCCAACTTTCTGTCTCCAACCAAAGGCAGAGAGAGGACAGAGGCAGATGGAGTCCTGTGTCGGCAGTGGAAAGCCACAAGACTTCAAGTCAGGAGGGCTCTGGTAACCAGCACTGCCCCTTAACCAGCTGTGTCTTAGGCACATCAGTTCACCTTTATTAGCTTCAGACTTCCTTCTTTGTAAAATAAGGGGATTGGATATCCAAAAGTCTTTTCTGCCTTTGTTCTGTTTTTAAGACCTGTATTCATGTATTGCTAGAACCTCCTCATTAACATTGAGTAAATTATCAGCACATCCTTTTTTCTTCCTTTTTTTCCTCCAGGTATGTCTTTGGAGACTTTCAGTATTGACATTGAAATAATCTTGTCATCCTCAGTAGTGTCAAACTCAGAAGTGGATCCTTGCTGGCTACGTATTGACTTAGTAGAAAACCACAGATTAACATGCTTTATCATATTTTTGTTCATTTTGTCAAGCATTTCCCAGTTGACATTTTAAGCTGGTTCTGCCCAGCAGAGGGGAGGGCTGCGGATGTGACAGCTCTGCTCCACGTGGTTGGCTAGGGGTTATCTAAAAGCTAACAAACATTTTGTGTAGTACCTGTGTAAGCCCTGTTATTATCCTCATGTTTAGCTGAGGAATTTGAGACAAGTAGATTTAAATGACATTCCCAAGAGCATATAGCTAGGAAGTGTCTGAGGTTGGCTTCACTATTTAAAACAGCGCAGTTCTAATTGTCCCAGCACTAATGGAGATCTGGAATATGATTTTTATTAAGAACAGTGTATTTATGAGAGACAGCAAGGTGGTATGGAAAGAGCCCTGGAGGTGGCCTTAAAAATGTGATTTCAAGGTCAGGCCTGCTGTCAGCCAGCCACATGTTGGGAAGCAGAAACTCATTGGGCTCAGTGTCCTTAGCTGTAGTTGAAAGGATAATACAGTATGGCATAAGGTATTGATTATTGCTGTCAAGCAGAGCCAGTGGTACAGAATCTCTACAAGCTCTCAGTGAACGTTTATTAAGTGCTTACAATGTGCCAGATGCATGCTAAGTACTGGGGTCTTAAAGAAAGGCAAAAAAGACAGCCCCTTTCTGAAAGTCTTCACTGTTTTATAGGGGAGACAGCATGCAAATAACTATTACAGAATAGAGATGAGGTGTAAGTTAAGGTTCAAGGGTGGGGAGGACTGTGAGCCTTCTGCGGAAGGGGAGACTTGAGGTGAATCAAAAAGAAAGCCAGGGAAACAGTGTAATTTTTCCAAAGTGTAGCAGCTAAGGTCTCCAACTTCTGTAAGGGCAGCATTTTCTGGTCCTTAGATTAAGTAGCTTTGGAATTTGCTACATAAAGCTATGCTTTTGGGACACAGGGCCATTTACTCCAGGAATTCTGATGGTCCACTTTTCATATACTTAGATAAAACTTATTAGAAATATTTCAAATTGTGATTGTAAAGAGAAGCTCCATTTTTTTTTCAAGTGTCTACTCCACCTGAGGTGAATGCAGCCCTGGTTACCAGGCATCCAATATGGCCAAATCCGTTGACTCCGACCTTCACCATCTTGTTTCAGGGATGCAGCTGAAGCAGCAGAATCTGGCACAGAGCTTGGGAGAAAAGCCCATGTAATTGATTTATTTTGTAATTTTATGCTTTTTATTTTATAAATTTAAAAATATTCTTAGAAGAGGTTTGTAGGCTTCTCCAGTCTGACAGAGGGATCTACAAAAGAAAAGGTTATGAAAACCCCTGTCTTCAGGGGAGGGAAAGCACCCCTAAATCTTTGACCTTGAACTTTTATGCCAAAGACCAGGAGAGGAAGCTTCCTTTGGTGTTATAGGAAGTAACTTTAGAAGTCATTCAACTCCAACATTTTACATATGAGTAAATTGAGGCTTAGTGAGAAGAAATGATTTGCCAAGAGTCCTTTCCACCACTTTCACATTCTTTTTCAGCAAATCTGTTCTTTCTTAACTTACCCTCCAATATAGTTTTCTGATTACATAAGAAACCCAAGTACTCTTTCCCCATACCCTTTAGATAAAACATTGGGGAAATTAAGGCACTTGTCTAGTGGAGAATTTTATGATGCTGCCCTCAAATCAGCATTCAGACAATATAAACCAGCTCTTAAGAATTTATGGCTAGTGATAGACCTGTTAAAGTTTGAGGATAAAAATTGCAAATAAATATTATTTTGCCTGGTAGACTCATACTTGACATTTTACTTATATTAAGTTGTTGCATATATTTAGTTTTCATTTTTGGTGTTGGAAATGGGAAATCATGGTTTCCAAGCCAAACCAGAGGTTTCAAAATTTTTTCATAAGTTAATATTTCTTTTCCCATTCAAGCCTATCTGGAGGAAAGTAGTTTGCCCTAGTTTTTAGGACATCAGAGTGGGACTCAGCTTTTCATTCTATCATTCATATACTTAGTTATTTACATGTTGTCTTCCCCCTTGGAATGTGAACATTTTGAAAGCAAAGACTACTTTTTGTCTTTCTTTGTATTCCCAGAACTTAGTACAGTTCCTGGCGGTGCTTAAGACTTGTTTGTTGACCACTTTTACTTTGAATAAACAAGGAATCTCTTAAATTGTTAGTGCCTTAATATTAGAGTGTTAACTGGCCCTGACCTTTGTCATTATTACCCAAAGTACTGACTTGACCTTGGTCTTCATAGTTTTTTCTTTTGTAAAGTGTTATTTCATATTTTACACTCCTGCATTGATTAACTTTTACAATGGAGGTACAGGACTAACAGTGAACTCACTAAAATATTATGTCAGGTATTTATTACATGTGATTTTGTTTGGTGAGATATGGTTTGATTTTTGGTGTATCCAAATCTGGTTAATTATTAAAGCTGTTTTATAACAGGTCTTCAAAGTTTTATGTTTACTTTTGGGGAATTGTTGAAGAAGGGGTAATCTCTAAGAATATGAAAATGTCATTTGTGGTCTTATGAATATATAATAGGTTGCTGTGGAAAACTTATGTTCAGTAACTGAATGCAAATATCAGCCTTCTCAGGGAAGAGTGTTAAAAGTAAAGTTATATTATATCTTGGTAATATCAAGGTTTGGACCGTGCACAGAATTAAACTATTATTAGTCTGTAATCTCCATCAGAGCAGGACTTGCTACTGCTTCTCTGTATTTCTTGCTTCTTCATTTTGCATGTTCATGGTACCCTCACAGGACACCTTAATATTTGTTTCATGAATCAAACTTCCTTAGCTTTTCAAACAGGAGTAAAGAAATTCTTTTACTACATTTACAGAGAAGTCACTTCTTTCTAAGCAAATTTTCAGCTTCTTCAAGATCTTGCTTTATCTTTCTTATGAAAATGCTACAACTAAAAATGGCCGTACCTTAGAAATGGTCATACTTAGAATGTTATCAGATTTTTTTGGATCATAATTCACCCATTTCTACCCCTCCCCCCTTAGCTATTTGTGATTGAAAGACCTTGTAATTGAAAATAGTTAAAGAAAAGAAGCTGGAGCCAGTCAATCAATAAGCATTTATTAAGTGTCTACTATATTCCTGGAATTGTGCTAAGCACTGGGAATACAAAAAAAGGCAAAAGACAGTTCCTGCCCTCAAGGAACTCACAATCTAATGGAGGAAACAGAATGTGAACAAATATATACAAAGCAAGCAATGTTCAGGATAGATAGGAAATGATAACCGAGGGAAGGCAGTATAATACAGGGGGGTTGGGAGGGTTTCCTAGAGAAAGGAAGGTGTTAGTGGGAACTTAAAGGAAGCCGGGGAGCTCAGTAATTGAAACAAAGACATCAATACGAGCGTGGGGGTGGCCAGAAAAAGCAGCCGGAGTGAGAGATGGGGTGTCTCATTCAGGACACAGTCTCTGATCTGCTGCCACCGGCCTCCTGGCTGTGCGTTGAGGAGTGAAGCGTGAGAAGACTGGAGATGTAGGGTGGCCCTTGGTTATGAATGCCAAACAGAGCATTTTGTATTTGTTCGTGGAGGCAATAGGGAGCCAGTGAAGTTTATTGAGTAGGGGTGTGATACGCCCTAAACTGTGCTTTAGGAAAATCACTTTAGTGGCTGAATGGAGGTAGGGTTGGAGTGGGCAGAAAACTGAAGAGGGCAGACCCCCCAGAAGGCTCTCGACTAGGGTGGTGGCAATGTCATGGGAGAGAAGGGGATGTGTTTGAGAGATGCTGCAAAGATGAAATCAGCAGGCCTTGGCAGCAGCTTGGATGTGGGAGGTGAGGGATGGTGAGAAATCCAGGATGATTCCTTGGTTGTGAGCCTGAGGGACTGGGAGGATGCCCGCTACAGCCCTAGGGAAAGTGGGCGCTGAAGGACATTGGGAGGAAGATCATTAGTTGTGCTTTTGACATGTTGAGTTTAAGAGGCTCTCTGGACTTCAGTTGGGGATGTCTGAAAAATAGTCAGAGATTGGAGATAGTAGAGAGATTGGGAGTAGAGAGGTAAATTTGAGAATCATCAGTGTAAAGATATTAATTAAATTGAACTAACGTGGGAGCAGATGAGATCACCAAGTAAAGTAGTATAGAGGGATAAGAGAAGACAGCCCTGGACAAAACTCTGAGGGCCACCTATGATGAGAGAGGAAAGGATAGGGAGGAAGAAAACCAGAAGAGAGTGGTGCCCCAAAACCTAAAGAGAAGAGAATATCAAGGAGAGAGTGATCAGCAGTGTCAAAGGTTGCAGAGAGTTCAAGGATAATGAAAATCGAGAAAAGGCCATTCCCATGGATTTGGCAACCAATACCATTGCTAACTTTGAAGAGGAATGATAAGGCCAGAAACTAGATTGTTAAGGGGTTAAGAAGAGAATAAAAAAGAAAGTGGAGACAACTATCGTAGGTGACCTTTTCAAGGAGACAGAAGGGATTTAAGATGATAGTAGGATGGGGACAGGGCTCAAGTGAATGTTGTTTTTAGGATAAGGGAGAGATGGGCATGTTTTGTAGCCAGTAGGGAAGAGCAAGTAGACAGGAAGAGAGTGAAAATAAGTGAAAGAGTAGGGGTAGTCTGAAGGAGAAGAGGTAGAATGAGACCCCTTCAACAAGTAGAGGGGTTAGCCTTGGTAATAGTGAGGCCACTTCATGTGAAACTCATTTCCCCAGCAAGGAATAGTTTACTTGTCAGATTTATGGAATAGGAAGGACTTTATGACCAAAGAAGAATTGGAGAGCATTATAAGATGCAAAATAGATAACCTTGAGTACATTAAATTGAAAAGTTTCTGTACAAACAAAGCCA